>CM070671.1:30765467-30793405 GCA_036346575.1 Dendrocalamus sinicus
TACATCCACCTCCTCGCGACGCCACCTTCTCCGCCTCTGCCTCCTCCAATCCACACACGCGCATCCGCCTCCTCACACCACCACCTTTTCGCCTTCGCCTCCGCCTCCTCCCGAATCCTCGCTTTGTGCATCCACCTCCCTCACATCTCACCTCCTCCTCTGGCGGCATTGCCACCAGCTCCGCCTCCTATGTGGTGTTGTCGTGACCTTCATGTCCCCCATCGCCCTCCACCTTCCCGTCGTGCCGCCGCTACATCCACCTCCCTTGTGCCCCTCGGCCTCCTAGCTAATAAGAAACTGCTTATCAAAAAAGTTATTTTATTCTTTATCAAAAAAAATATGGCCAAAACAAAAAAATCTATAATTTTCATGCAATAAATATAACCGGTAACATGTTGGAAATTAAGCAATTTTAGCAATATTTCCATTTTAATTCCAATTATGACTAAGCATAAGAAAACATATATATAGCCATATGAAAATGACATGATATCATATGTATTACCTCTCGAAGTAGATAAACAATTCGTAACATTAACATATTGCAATATACTTAATAGAACACACATGTGGGCATTTAAAATTTGCATAATGCACAAATTTAACATTTGAAATATTTCTCTTAGTTGAGGGCTTGCACAAGTTTAAGAGGTGGACTCGCCAAATCCCCAAAACCAAATAGCCAGCAACTAATTGGATCTGGGGTGTAGTGCTCCTCTTTTTCCCGAAACCCCAAAGCTCCCATCTAGATAAAGGATCAAGAGGCGAACTCACGGGTGAGATTTTGAGGTTCCCACGAATGAAGTCACTCCACTCCCACCTGAAGAGGAGGAAGAAGGGATAAGAGTGTGATGCGGATCTGGATATGGCTGAACCGCACGTCTCCCCTCTAATCTCCTCTCTTTCCTTCTCTTACATGTGGGCCCCATGGCCAATTTTCTTTTCTTTCCCTGGAAATTAGGGAAATTACAAATTAGCCCAACAATCCCCACCAATTTACCTCATTGGCGACATATCATCCCTTCTAAAGAATCAATGTTTGATATCTGAGTTTGACAAAGGGTACCTTGCGGTTTGAACCCAATGCCTAGCAAAGAAAAGTTACGACTCTGCACAAACAATGGAGGACTACGCCTTGATCCAATGTATTGGTGTGAGAGCTTTCACTCATGCTGCACTTTGTACAGGGCAGCTTGGATCGCACCTCTCGGATTGGAACGTTACGGTCATGTTCCCATATCTTTTCATGAGTATTTAAGAAAACATACCCTGACTTTCTTTTGATCGCGACCTCAGGATCATACTCACTGTGTGAATTCTCCAGGAACTCAGTAGGGCGCCTCTGTTGCCATATAGGACATCAAATTCATTAAGAGCTATTGCTCAACCTGCCATACAGTTTGGAGTACTATAGATAATGGGACTCTAAGATTACTTTCAGTCTTTCATAGTTTGTTTTCCCGAGCCTAGTTTACAAGATCTCGCTCTTCTAGGATAGGTTACCATCGTTCAAGACCATCAAACAGTATGAGCCTCATCCCTTTGATCTTGCAAGAATGACCTTCCGCGCCATTCCTTTAGTAAAAGGATCGCTAGATTCCTTTCGGACTAAATGTATTCCGCAGTGATTACACCGCCTCTCGGCATGCCGAATCGACTTACGTCGCTCTTAATGTGTTTAGAGGACTTCATGTTGTCTTTCCTACTATTCACCTTAACTAGAATAGTTTGGTTGTCATAGTAAGTTAAGACAACCGGTATTGGTTTTTTCCAATATCGGTAGGTCAAAAAGAAGCTCTTTGAACCATTCTGCCTCTATTACTCTTGAGTCAAGTGCCACTAGCTCAGCCTCCATGGTGGACCATGTAAGGATAGTCTATTTCGAAAACTTCCATGCTACAGCCCCATCTGCTAGAGTAAAACATAATCACTCATAGCCTTCATATCATTCAAGTCACTGATCCAGTTAGAGTCACTGAATTTTTCAAGGACTGTTGGATGGCTAGTATAATGTATCCCTAAATTCTTAGTTCCTTTTAGATATCTAAGTACCCTTTCTAGTGTTGTCCATGATCATCTCTAGATTGGTCGTGTATCGGCTCAATCAGCTTACAACATATAAGATGTCAGGCCTCATAGCACTAATTAAATACATTAATGAACCAATTATTTGTGAATATTTAAGTTGGTCTTTTCCATGTCCAGTGTTTTTATGTAGCTTTGCATTTGGATCATAGGGTGTGGCTATAGGCTTAGCATCCATGAATCCAAAGCGGTTCAGCATCTTGTCTACATAGTGAGATTGTATTAAGGTAATCCTACTCTCACCCTTTAATAGCTTGATGTTAAGAATAACATCAGCTTCTCCAAGATCTTTTATATCAAAATTCTGGGAGAGGAATGACTTGATTTTATTGATTACATCCATGTTGGTCCCGAACAGTAGTATGTCATTCACATAAAGACATAGGATGACACCTTTACTCCTGATGAATTGATAATACACGCACTTATCGGCTTCATTTACACAAAAGCCGACCGAAGTCAATGTATTATCAAATTTCTCATGCCATTGCTTGGGGGCTTGTTTTAGACCATACAAAGATTTAACCAATCAACATATTTTCCTCTCTTGCCCTTTATCCACAAAACCATCAAATTTGCATATAAATCTCCTCATCCAACTCTCCATTTTGGAAAGAGGTTTTAACATCCATTTAATGTACTTAGAGTTTAAATGTAGCAGCTAGCGGATTGTGGGTAGTCGAGCCACATGAGAGTATGTATCAAAATAGTCTACACCCTCCTTTTGCACGAAACCCTTAGCCACTAGACGGGTCTTGTACTTTTCAATAATACCATTGGGTCTTTGCTTTCTTTTGAAAATCCGTTTGTAGCCCACTATCTTATATCTATTTAGAAGATTAGTAATCTCTCAAGTTCCATAGCTATGATGGAGTCTATCTCGCTCTGATTGCATCCTTCTAGTACTCCATCCTGGGATGCGTATGCCTCTAAAAGAGTACGTAGTTCATTATCCACAAGGTAGGTGATAAAGTCATTGCCTAAGGACTTTTCAGTCATCTGTCTCTTACTCTTCCTCAACTCCAATTCAGGAGCTGCGTCATCCATACTAGGAGGAATAAAGTATTCATAAGAACCATCAGGATCAATGACTTCATTTGCTCTCATAGCAAACACATTCTCAAAAATCGTCACACCACGAGATTCCATAAGGACATTATTAGCGATATCTCTAACCTCAGATTTGACCACTAGAAATCTGCAAGCTGTGCTGTGCTGGGTATATCCTAGAAAGACACAATCATTAGTCTTGGGACCAAGTTTCCTTTTCTTTGGCAAAGGCACATACACTTTAGCAAGACAGCCCCACGTGCAAAGAAAGGACATGTTCAGTTTTCTCCCATTCCATCCTTCATAAGGTGTTTCATTGCTATTGTGTAGAGGCATCCTATTTATGACATATTTAGCTATGAGAATTGCCTCTCCAGACCACGAGTCTAACATACCTGAACTTTGTAACATGGTATTCACCAAGTCACAAAGAGTTTGATTTTTCATTTGGCTACTTCATTTGATCGGGGAGAATATGGTGGAGTAACTTTATGAATTATTCTACCTTCTTCACAGAATTGGGAGAAATTCCATATATACATATTCACCTCCTTGGTCCGATTTCAACAGTTTGATTTTCTTTTCTAGTTGATTTTCCACCTCAACCTTATATATTTTAAAATGTTCTAGTACTTCATTTTTTGGCTTAAGTAAGTAAACATAGCAATACTTAGTCGCATCATCAATGAGAGTAAACAAATAATGCTTGCCACCTTTAGTTAAAATGCTATTCATCTCACAAAGACCAGAATGTATTAGCTCAAGTGGAGAAGTGTCTCACCTCTCAACGCTATGAAAAGATTTTGAAGGCTACTTTGCTTGCACACACACTTCACACTGTGAGTCCTTCTCATATTTATAATTTGGAATTAAACTCATTTTGCTTAAATGTTCTATGGCTTCAAAATTAACATGACATAAATGATAGTGCCAAATATCATGAGCTTTATTGCAATGAATAACATTAAAAATGTTTAGATTATTAAAATCAAGAATGGATAAGCGGAACATGCAGAGGCAACACGACCTTATTAGACTCAAAGGCAAGCTTTATTCCTTGCCTACAAAGCATGAACTCGCTGATAAGATTACAAGACATTGCAGTCACAAATAGTACGCCTCCAAAGATAAGCGTCTTGCCGCAAGTGAGTTTCAGGTAGACCTTGCCAACCCTCATACTGCATAGTGGTGCCATTGCCCATTAGGATAGAGCCACCCACGTCGCCCTGAAATGAAGAGAAACACGAACGATCAGCATAGATATATATAGTTGCACCTATATCAATCCACCAATCAATTGATAAATTTGCCATAAAGGCCTGAGGTACGTACCCATCTGAGATAGGACTGGCTATTGCCACATTGGCTTCTGCCTTACTCTTGTGCTGATCTGGAGATGGTCCCTTACCTTTATGGTCATGACACTTGCTGGCCTTATGGCCTTCCTTGCCGCATACATAAAAGGTAAATATCACCTTCTTCTTCTTCTTCATTGGTTGGGTCCTTGGCTTGTTCTGGGAACGGTTCTTGATCTTCTTTCCATTGCTCTTAAAGTTTTTGACTTCCACCTGGTGGGCTTGGACATGGGACTTCTCATCACTGCTGGCCTTGGCACGCTCCTCTACATTAATCACACCTGATAATTCATTAATCATTGTGCACTCCTTAATGTGTCTTTGAGCGATCACAAAGTCTCGCCACGAAGCGTGAATCGGGCCAATATCACATTTGCTTGAAAACTATTTGGCGGAGAGACAGATCGTATTGATTTAGATCACATACATGGAGTGAAGCTCATGGAGTCGCTCCATCACCACCGTCCCTCTACCATCTTGTAGTTCTAGTAATTGGAGTAATAAAAGACTCGTTTCTATTATCCCCTTCTAAATGCTTTTCATTTAGCTCATTCCACAGCTTTTTGGCTTTTGTGAAGTTGACATAGACATCAAAAAGCCGGTTCAACAAGACGGCCAACAATCTAGCTAAAGCTGAGTGATTCGCATCCTCCCAACGAGTTTGAGCCTCGCCTTCCAAAGGAACAACTGGAGGATCCGAGATGACCCAAAACAATTTGAGGTCAACCAACCACAGCTTTGTCTTAGCTTGCCAATGCTTAAAGCCGGTACCGTCAAAGACTTCCGATTTAACGAAATCAAAAGATCAAGCCATTTCAACAAATTTTGGTTTTCAGGATTGTTGGAAATTAAGCGATTTTAGCAATATTTCCATTTCTATTCTAATTATGACTAAGCATAAGAAAACATATATACAACAATATGAAAATGACATGATAGCACATGTATTATCTCTCGAAGCAGATAAACAATTCGTAACATTAACATATTACAATATACTTAATAGAACACACATGTGGGCATATAAAATTTGCATAATGCACAAATTTAACATTTGAAATATTGCTCTCAGTTGAGGCGTTGTACAAGTTTTAAAAACATGGCCTTCTTCCACTCTTGTCAAATTTTCAATTATCAAAGTGACAATCCTTCAAGATTCTGCTAGTCAAACTAATTGAAAATTACCTCTGTGCAGTATCAATGTCAATAGTATGCTAACAATACATATTTCAGCAAAAACTGGTGACTAGTAACAGAGAAATGCTATTGCATATACAACATCTATTTTGGCAATTGCAGAAAACAAGATGTGTGTGTGTATTCAACAATGCCTAATAACAATAGTAAGCAAAAGTTGAGTAGCAGATTTAGCATAAGCAATTGACAAAGCTATCGGCTACACACCAGTGAAGTAATCAACTAGTATACGACAAATCAACCTAGCGGCACCAATTAGATTGTCACTGAGAATTCAACACTGACAAAAATCCCCATTGAGCAAGTCATAAGCCCACAATTCAACATACATATGCCCTCCCAGTGCTAGATCTAACCACAAGATTCAACAATATCAACTAGCACGTCTGACAAATGCACAATAGATAGTAAAAGGAGTGAAGAGCAAGCTCACACCACAAGATTCAGCAATATCAACTAGCACAGCTGACAAATGCACAATAGACAATAAAAGGAGTGAAGAGCAAGCTCACAGAGTGGCAACACTCCAAGCCACCGTGACGGCTGTAAGGGCTTGGCTCGTCGGAGACAAAGTCCCAGAAAACCAATCACCGTTGAATACCAGAGAATTACTGGAGAGGCAATCGGAGATACAAAGCCCAACTTCTCAATTAAATACTCACCAAATCAAGAAGCCGAGGCACAAGTCGTTGCTGCACAAAGCCACAAGAAAGCCAAATCATGTCACAATCCACCCAGCCAAGACCAAGTTGAAGAACCAGAGAGCACCGCGTGCACCCACACAGTTCAGAGAGCAAGGCCGGTAGTAAGGAGCAAGAGCACCATAGCCCACCGACGGTGTAAACACGGCCCGTCGCCGAGCTCTTTCTAAATCCCCAAAACCAAATAGCCAGCAACTGATTAGATCTGGGTGTAGTGCTCATCTTTTTCCCGAAACCCCCCAAGCTCCCATGCATATATAAGATCAAGAGGCGGACTCACGGGTGAGATTTTTGCGGCGCCCACGAACGAAGTCACCTCCGCTCCCGCCGGAAGAGGAGGAAAAAGGGTTAAAAGTGCGATGCCAGATTCGGATTTGGCTGAACCACACGCCTCCCTCTAACCTCATCTGTTTCCTTCTCTTACATGTGGGCCCTATGGCCGATTTTCTTTTCTTTCCTGGAAATAAGGAAATTACAAAATGGCCCAATATAACAATGGGTCGTGCTATCGCGCAGGCCATAGGCTAGTTTGATATATGTACACGAGCTTAGTCGGCCCATGCATTGATGTAATTAACTCAAGGGAGTTTGCTTAGAATGTGAGGCAGCCATACAACAGTGCTTGGTTGTAGCATGTACTTATTGCATGTATTCTGTGCTGAAAATAACTGTGTGTATAGAAACACATGCGTATTATCGATTGCATTTCGACATATGTACAAAATTCTCTTCAAACAGTACAAACTATGTTAAAGCTAACCGCGTAATTTAGCAATTAATTCCGTGGCTAATACGGCTAATTTTACAAATGTAGCTTGGCTGGCCTGAAGCCCTGAAGTGGTACTGACAATGGGCACGCCAGCCTCGATCGGTAGGGGGCGCCAAAGATGATAGCTAGCGATGGCCGGCGTCGAGAGAAGGAGAAGGGTGGTGCAGGCGACGGATTCGCGGTGAGAGCACTGATGGTGGTGGTGGCGATCCGGCCAGAGGTGCGGCTTAGGTGGCAGTGGAGGCGGAGTGGTGGTGGACTTGGATAGAATCACAGGATCAGCCGTTGGGCACGGCAAAATGCAGCTAGGGGTGCATAAATTAAATTTGATTGTTGATTTATGTGATCCGAAATAGGGGTGGAACCAGCGTTGGCCCAAGCCACGGGCTGGGTGGGGCGAAATCTAGATGGGCTTTTCGTTGGCATGGCTGGGCTAGAGAAATCTATATAGACTTTGAATCCCAGGTTTCGGGCTACAGCTGGTTTCGCCATTAATCCAAATTTTGATAATATTGACGGAGGATAGTTTGTGGTAGTGGAAGACGATATAGGGTGGCCCACGCAAAAGCTGTTAGACCATGTGACTAGGTCTAGGATATTTTGGTGATGAATAATTGACAATGGTTAATTTGTCATGATGAATAATTGGTGATTTTGTTTAGCGATGTTATGCGAGTTGTGTCACGTGTGTGCGGATTGATATTGGTCAAGTTGAGACGAACTTGTGCCGGAAGAATGTTATTTGATCTTTGTATGTGTAGGTTGAGCATGAAGGTGATCATGGTCGGTGACAAGGAGGACCGGGACTAGGATGGGAGATCCGAGGTTGGACGGTCGAGGATGTCATGGGATGATCGGGCTCATGCTTGGGACGCATGGAGATCAAAGGTTGATGGTACATGAAGAAGCTACGAGAGTGCGGACTGGAGGCTTCGACACGTGACGTTATAAAAGTTGGAATTTTAGAAAGCCCGTGTTAGGAAGGGTTTGAGTCCCTTTGTTGTTGGAATTGGATTAGAACTCGTGGGTTTAGGATAAGCCCGTTTTTAGGCCCTAGACTATAAATAGAGGTGGGGTTGGAGGCTAACTCGTGGCTTTTGGTAGAAACAATTTTCGTGCTAGGGTTTATGGGCGTTTAGGAGGGCACTTTGTAGCCACCATCATTCGGAAATAAAAATAGATATATTTTGAGAAAAGAAGATCGGCGGCGCGTGTTTTCGTCGACGCCTCGGTTTTCTTCATTGCCGAGTGATGTGGTTTCTCGCCTTGATTCACACGTAGAAAATCAAGGCAGGGGTAGTGTCTCTCGCGCGTACAGGAAAAAGCGTCAAGTCGTATCGAGACACAAAGAAAAAAGAGACGCGTTTTTGCGGCGGTGAGGCACGGAGCGATCGGGAAATAGAAGAAAAAAGGGGGCACTGCATGCATGATACGAGATTGAGTTGATATGCACTGTGCTGATGGATGAATAGTCTACGGTTTTTGAATAAAAGTTCGTGAGTTTTTTAATTCGCATCTATTATCCTTTTTCTTGGTTTTTTGATTCCTATGAATTCTCCATGCATTGATCTATGTCTAGATATTTTTCTTGCTTAAATACATGAATTAGTTTTGATTAAAAATCGATTGCTAGATTGAATAAAAACGTGTTTAGCTAGCACTGAGAAATTTTTGCTACAGTAACTGCTACATTTCTTTACTACAGTAACTGCTATAGTTCTTTGCTACAGTAAAATAAAAAAATTCTGTTTTTTTTGTTTTTGCAATTTCTGATTTTTGCAGGTTAAACAATTAAAAGGCGAAAAATTTAAAAAAGTTTCCGCTATGCGGTGCAATCATTCACCCTCTCGATTGCCATCGACGATCCTACAAAAGCGCTAAATTAGTCCAAAGTTTGTATTATGAAATGATATAATTGAGATTGCTGAAAACATATATTCTTGTTTTAAGCTTTTTCAGATATAATAAACATTTGTATTAATAATAGAAGTTTGAAAGAAAATATAACTTAGAGAGTTCCTTGGAATTCATATGAAAATTGAACTGCAATTTTTCGAATTTGAAGTATTTTTCATTATATCTGGATCAATCTTAATCTCAACAATTATAATTTGGACCCATATCAATCGTGAACAGATCGGTATAATTTGGAATCATCTCAATCTCAAACATTATAATTTAGACTTATATCAATCGACCAGTACAGATCGGTATAATTTAGATCCATCTTAATCTCAACCATTATAATTTGGACCCACATCAATCAATGATACATATTTTTTCTTTTTCTTCGATTAATATGATAATTTTTACTTTTGAAAGCGAATGTAGTGACTTCTTTGTTTTCTGCTTTAATAATATAATAGATGGATTAGGACTTGATAGAATCACAGGATCATCCGTTGGGCATTGCAAATGCAGCTAGGAGTGCATAAATCGAAGAGCGCGAGGTTTTCTCTCACATTTGCCACCAGGTTTTGGCCCCTATTATTTTGCGCATATATTTTTTCTTAGACTATTTTTTTGCTGTGGAATTCGAACACTGGAAAAGGTCTCTTACAAGTACGAGGACAATGCAGTTTAATTTAATTCAGCAGTCGAGATTGCCCATCTATGCACGTACAATATATCGTAAAAAGGTTTGAGCCCTTGCCTCCCTCGCAAAGTCATATCAGACATACACATGTATGATGTATCAAAGCTACTGAATCCAACTACCCAAGTAAAGCTGCACAGTTTCTGGTGAAACTAACACGTACCATTTGCTTTCTGCACCGCAGTAACATCCCTTAAAACTGCACTCATGCAGGCCGCATGGACTAGACTGGACTACGAGGGTGCAATGACGTCACACACTTTCTAGAAGTTTTAACTATACACAATCAGGGGCTAGCTGTTTCGTTGAGCTCGAGCCCACCCTCAGTTGGCATCAGGAATCCTACATAGAAGTATATTCACTGTATTTCTTTTTCTTTTAGCTTTGTTTCTTTTATATTTATGGATAAATTCGGATTACATAAGATTATATTTATCTCAATTTAGTTTAGATCTTTTATTTTCAGTTAACAAAATAGTTCAGTCCTTTGAGTCCTTTCTATCGAGGCGAGCTAGGCCTTGGACCGGGGCAACGCCCGAGGCCCAGCTGAGATATTTCTTTTAATTTACTGTAACAATTAATAAGTAAAGGTCTTGATTTATTTTGTAATGGACTAGGTCCGAGACTGGCTGTTGGGCTGGCTACGCCCCTGCTTTCCACAATTTTATCCTGGCTTCGTCAACATACACATTTGCACTTATTCAAGCCCTTTCTAGAACGATCAACCTGTAATTTCTAGGAGGACATATACATGATGTCAAGATAGTCAACATGCATATCTATTTCTAAGGTGACTTATGGTTTCTTAAGTGCAATGTACATTTTCGATATAATGGATCGATCTAGAATCAGACATGCACATGTATCAAAGCTAATAAAAAAAATTGTCAAACAACTTACAAAAAGGTAACCCGTATATATGTCTGGTTAACAGGACATTGACTTCGAAGAAAAAATATCACGTAAAAATTATTATTAGCATCGACCAGTGGCAAGCGAGTACTTACACATAACAACTTATGCCAGTAAACGAATTAAATACTGCTCCATCCATTTCGCAGTATAAATCATTAATTCTAGCTCTCGGTATGTACGAATTAAAATACGTGATAGATTGACCAAAGTTAATCTTATCTAAGGTGTCATACATATGAGAAAGCATTTGTGGGTAGTATATAGTGTCGATGATACTCCGAAACAGAGGCAGTCAATCTTATCCAGGGTCGGCTCAACGTTTTCAAGGGCCCTAGGCGAATCGGCTCTATGGGCTCTTTACTATAAATTTTTCTACTTATAAAATATGCAGTTTAAACTTTATATTATCTAAAGTGACACAAATCAATAATTCGAATATGATAAACTAAATAGTATTAACTAGTTCATAAACCAAATGTAACTAGTAAGAATTAATTTACCTCAAATAGGAGCGACGAGCAAATAAGCAATCGGGAGGTAGGGCGACGGATGCGATGGCAAGGTGAATTGCCCGATCGGGACTCTCGGGCTGCGACGGCCTCACGCCACGATGTCGGCGCGCAGCGTAGGTGCAGGAGACGATCACGTATTCACGCCGAATCGAAGCCGCGGCGCCGACGAGACGGCGAATCGGCGCGACGGCGCGCGTTCTTCCGGGCTCGGCGTTAGTCGGCGTCGAGCGGCCGAGGCGTTTCTGCGGCGAATCCGCGTTCGGCGACACGGCGTTAGTTGTATGCATGCGATTGTATTTGTATACAAAACGTTGAGCCAGCCTATGAATACTCCGGCCGCAATCACAACGCAATCACAAAACGCATGCATGCAGGCTTCTGAGCTCTGCGTAGTCCGCGCGGGGTGAGGTGGGCCCTCCTCGCCCGGGTCCTAGGCCAGCGCCCTTCCGGCCTACCCTCAGAGCCGGCCCTGATCTTATCTAAGGCTCCGAAAAAGAGGCAGTTAATCTTATCTAAGGTGTAATGTACTTTTGTCTGTGGTTTATAACTTTTATGCTGGTTATAAAAAAGAGTATGGAGTAATAAAAACATACATATGATTTTGGTTGATATAAGTAAAGTTGTTATAGTGTATACTATAATCAACTTATAGACTCCGTTTTGAAAAGAAACCTTATTTGAAAACTATTTATCATAAATATGTTGAAAAGTGTTTATAGAAGTTAAAAAGAAGATGCTCGTACACACGAGAAAGCATTTGTAGGTAGTATATATTGTTGTTGTTGATATGAAACAAAGGTTGTTAATCTTATCTAAGGTGTTATTGTTATACATGTGAGAAGGCATTTGTAGGTAGTATATATTGTTGTTGTTAATCTGAAACAGTGGCATGCGTGATTCCGGCACTTCACACCGTCTTCATGTCATGCGTACAAACCGCCCAAATAACCATCAAACAACTCAAAACTCTACTGCTTGTGGCCTCTTATAAATAGATCGACTAATTAGCCACTCTAACCCACCCAAATCTCACAAAGCTAATTGCTCGTCGATCTTAATCACTCCTAGTTAAGCTAGCTCCTAAGTTGACCATGGCGTCCAAGGCCACCGTCCTCCTCCTGCTCGCCGTCATCGCTTCCGCTGGCACGGCGGCCACGGCGGCGCCGTTGGCGACGTGCGTGAGCTCGCTGCTGGAGCTGAGCCCGTGCCTGCCCTTCTTCAAGGACGCGCGGGCGACGGCGGCGCCGGAGGGCTGCTGCGCGGGGCTGCGCACCATCATCGACGCGCAGGCGGTGTGCCTGTGCCACATCGTCAACCACACCCTCGCGCGCCATTGGCGTCGACATCCCCGTCGACCGCGTTCGCCTCCTCGGCGACCTCTGCCGCTCGTGCGCCGCAGGACATCTTCGCCAGCTGCACCACCAAAGGTAATTAACAAGTGCGAGCGGCTGGTTAATTACGTACGTAATTGTTGGTTAGTGCTACTAATGGTTATGCTTGACTTGTATAGGTGGCGTGCCGCCACTCTACGCTTGCCCGGCTCCGTCGGCTTGAGGTACTTAACTCGTCGTCATCGTCATCGTCATCATCTTGGCATGTATATATTTGATTCAGTAATTATAATTGTCTGCAATTTTTGGCATATGATGAGAATATGAAATAAGATTATGATTCAGTAGTTTTTGATAATTTCTGATGGAAAATCGCTTTAATTTGTTCCGGAGATGAGCAAGGAAAATAATCGTCGAGAAGGGAGGATTTCGGCATCAATTATAGCCTCTCTGGAGTG
Organism: Dendrocalamus sinicus; assembly: GCA_036346575.1. Taxonomy (NCBI): domain Eukaryota; kingdom Viridiplantae; phylum Streptophyta; class Magnoliopsida; order Poales; family Poaceae; genus Dendrocalamus; species Dendrocalamus sinicus. Next base: position 30,778,437 of record CM070671.1, read on the forward strand.
GACGAAGGCATCATATACATATATATAGTTAAGATCTATCATCGATCAATATTGTGTAACACGACAGATATGTACATGCTATTGCCATGCACAATCAATAAAAAACAAGTCTATGGTATCACATTAATTATCACACAAAACTCCTCTCCTTTGTTGAGGCTTGCTGAGATCTTGAATTTTTTTCTAGTCGAACCTCAGGCCAATATGCCATATAATGCTGTGCAATCATCGACCAACGCTCCCTTTTTTCGGCTTTTCAGTTAACTTTTAGTTTTAATTTTTTTATAATAATAAATTTTTATTAAATTAATAAATCACGGCCAAAAGACATAATCACGGCACAAAATAACGGCCCTCATAACGGTCGCACCACCAACCAGATACAAGCGGTCGAATCGATCTCGACCATCCGAGACCGATCGGACGGTGAGAGCGCTCAATTATACGGCAAGTACGCTACTCAACCGTTAGAGCAAGTATAGTAAGTCCTACTCAAGATGGTAAAGAAATCCATATCATCAAAATCTTATGTGGAAGAGAGATAATGGAAGAGAGAGAAGGAAACGGCGCTCCATCTACCGCGGGGTGAGCGCAAGGCACGAGGAAATAAAGCCCGCTTGCGGTTAGATGCGCGAAGAAGCTGGCTGTTCCTTCCTCCCCGATCCCTAACGCTCGATGGCAAGGATGAGCATACATATATGTGGTTGGCCACAGAGATGTAGCATACAATAGATCATAGCAGCTGGTGTGCACATGCAAATAATAAATATCTAACTCTCCTCTACAGCCAACTCTTCCAGCTAGCCTAGTATACTATGGGCTATTGGTGAAGGCTATTAGTTACATAGCATCTGCTAGCAGCCTGCTGCTGGCTTACTTATTATCCTTGCTCTTAGCCGCGCAGCCCAACTCAAACCTTTCCAAATGGAGGCGCGAGAGCCGCCTCCCCGAAGCCTATTCTCCCGCCACCTCGGGCAGCTCCACGCCCACCTCCTCCGCCGCGGCCACTCCTCCCCGCTGGCTGCGATCTACCCAGACCCCGACCGCGCCTACCTCTCCGCGCTCCGCGCCGCAGCCGCGCCGTCCCTCGCTCGCCGCCTGTAACTGCCTCCGCCGCGCCGGGACGCCGCGCGCTCCCTGCCCTGCTCCGCGCCGCCGCCCCGGCGCGCTGCGACGCCACCGCGCGTGGAGCGCATGGACTGGCTGTCCGGGTCGGGGTGCAGGACGATGGGTTCGTCGGGACCGCGTTGGTCGGGGCGTACGCGTCCTGCGGACGCGCGCTGGGTGTTCGACGAAATGCCCGAGCGGGACGTCATGCTTGACGGGTAATCCGCCTGTCCTAGTTCCAGTCGTTTAAGGAGTTTGTTTGGGATCCAAGTTGGGATTTTTTGTCATTCTGCTCAATGCACCTTGCTGCAATCTGGGTGCTTTGCTAATAGTTGATCTAGCATTCTAGCTCATATCTTTTTTCCTGTGTTTTTCTTGCAAAATGATTTATTGAGAAAAATGGCACAAGTTGAGCTTGCGCACCAAGAACTTGAATGAATTTATGCACATAATTCATAAAAGATTGTTGGCCTGCTCTGTTAGTTGGATCAAGGGCCAACTAGTATGTTCTAAGGTTGGAACCATAGTCAATCCGATCTGCACTGACCAAGATTGACATTTCAAGATCCTGTTTGGAAAAAAATGTTTTGACGAAGAAATCTGTTTGACAAAATTGTAGACATATGTATTCACGACTTGGCAATAATGTATAGTCTCAAATCTTTACTGAAGTTGCATTGAGATATGAAATTATTCTAGGTTTTTGACAACATAACTTGATAAGTTGCAAGGAGATGCAATTAGGGGACTTTGGTAGATGGGTAGAATTTACTCTGTTCATAATTCATATGATATACTTGAGATATTGGAAATTGATATGCCCAACATTTAGGTTTCTTCAAGATCTCTTTGTACAAAAATTTTAGGTGGTTGCGGACAACTATTTTCTTTCTAATACAATCCCCCTTTAAAGTAGTTCAGCAAAATAATATCCATTTTCGTTTGTTGATTTGCTTCTAGTCTCCAGTTTTGATGCTTCTCTATTACTTGGAAATTGCACTTCTCACTGTAAACTATGATGGACCCTCTAACATCAAATGGCTGTTATTGTCAGACTCGAAACTACAAAGAAGCGTTGCTTCTCTTCGATAAGATGAAGACATCACAGTCGTACCTGATCAAGTGATCCTTGCTACTCTTCTATCAACTTGTGGCCATACAAAAAATTTAAGATCTGGAAAAGCTATCCACTCATACATGTTGGTGTCAGACATTATTATTGATGCCCATCTCAATAATGCTCTCATAACCATGTATGCCAGCTGCGAGGACATGGAGATGACTGAGAAGTTGTACAATGGGATGCCAAGAAAGGACTTGGTATCATCAACTGCCATGGTCTTCGGATATGCCAAGAATGGAAAAATTGAGATTGCTCGCTCCATATTCAATGGAATGCCAGAGAAGGACGTGGTATCTTGGAGTGCTATGATATCAGGATATGCTGAAAGTACCCAACCTGATGAAGCGTTGAATTTGTTTAACGATATGCAAGAGTGTGGTGTCGATGTCATGGGTGTAGGCCTTGGGTCCAATCAGTTCATTATTAGAAAGTAGAGATCAATTTCTATTGGAGTTAGAGATTAGTTTCCTTTTGTTAGAGATATAATTAGAGATATGATATTAGTTTCTATATTTGTTAGAGATATGATTGAGATTAGATTATATCTGTTAGGGGGAGCTTATCTATATAAGAGGGCTACCGCATGCTATTAAAATCAAGTAGATAAATAACAAAGTCTTCCTCATCTATAATCTCTCTCTCCTTTTACGCAGACGCCATCCGGTCATCCTTTTGGTAGTGTTTGCCCTTTATGAACTAAGATTCATGACAGTTTATGTGTGGAATTTATGAGAGCAAAAAAAAAAAAAACTGTCACATAGGCAAGCAGAGCACTGAAAATATACATGATAAAAATCATAAAATTTCACAAGTTTTGCAAGTAAAACGAAATTGGCATTAATTCGGTATTACATGTTGGGAACAGCATGCTTTAACATGATTAATTCCTATCAATCTGCAGCTAATAGCCTAATACCCTGAGTACCCTATCTGCTTCCTGTCTCTCTTATGATCGTAGTATATCATGACTCCCAACTTCAGGCCAAGGCAGCGCCCACGCAAGCGGCGATGGTGATGAGCATGATCATCATCTGTACCGACGAATCACGGTCTCCGTCGGAGGTTGGTGGAGGCGGCGGCGGCGAAGTGAACGACGGCGCCGGCAACGCTGGTGCTACTGATCCTGCAGTATCAAACCAAATCTCATCAGTACGTTTCAGCAGGCGTATATAGTGCATATGGATGCAACGATGCATACGCGTGCAACTGCGGGTTACCTGAAGGTGGCTGCGCCGTCGGAGACGATGCCGCTGGCGGCGAGGGCGCCGCCGACGGAGACTGCGCGGCCGCCGGAGACTGCGGCTCGTATGGAGGAAGCACCAGCCCTTGCACTACAAGATCCAAAAGAGCAGCACCACCGTTAAGCAACTAGCTAGACTTACAGAGGCGGCGTGCATGGAAAATGGAGATGATGAGGCTACTTACTGTTGCAGAGCTCGATCGGCGGCGCGAGCTGGCCGCAACTGGCGGGGATCGCGAGGGCGCGGGTGACGTTGATGTCGTAGCCGGTGGAGCGCCCGAACTCGCCGTTGGCGACGTAGCAGAGGCAGAACGGGTCGGCGTCGAAGGCGGCGCCGTACGCGTCGCAGCACGCGGGCGAGGCGGCCGGCGCGCCGCCGAACATGAAGTCACGGCACGTGAGCAGGCCGTGCAGCGAGTCCCGGCAGTACTCATCGGCCGCCGAGGCCGTTGATGGCAGGAACGCCGCCGCCGCCGCCGCAAGGACGGCCAGGAGCAGGAGGAGCGGAAGCCGTGAAGACGCCATGGCCGTCGGAAGCTAGAGATCTATCCAACAAGTTAATTGGTAGTGGATCAGGAGGAGAGGATACGCTTGCATGGGGCGGAAGGGTGCGACGTCTACTTACAGGGGCTGTTCTTTTATAGTTGTGGTTTATGGATTTTGATAAAAATATTTAAATTTTAGCTGTTTACGATAGAGGTTACGGAGAGAAAGATACTCACTGTGATTTTGAATGATATAGATATTGGATTTTAACGTGTACTATAATTATCTTATATATCCCATCTTAAAAAAATACCCTATTTAAAAAGTTAAAAACTATAGCAAAAATTAAAAATCACTTTTAAAAGGTGCATAGATGCATACTTGAAAGAAGACGAAAACATTGCATCGTGCAAGGAGTAGACGAGTTAACTCTGCGTCGAGTAGAGTTGTATCTGAACCAAACTAGTAGTAAAACTCCGCGCAGCACAAAGCCTAAGCTTACACGATGCCATAGATGGATTTTGTCTGGACAAACTGCATGCAACACTGTTTAATATCCCACGTCGAAATCGCTAAGGTGCGATGCGATATCGATACTGCATAAAGACGTGACCAATTGGGCCGCACGAGCCCAATCTCGCCCGACCCGTTCCACCTTCCGAGAACGCTTTCCCTTATCCCTTTTCTTCCCAGAATGCCTAAATGTTTTGCTATGGATAAATAAAATTATGTTATCTTAATGTTTCGGCGACATGTGTGAGCTCGCTGCTGGAGCTGAGCCCGTGCGCCCTTCTTCAAGGACGCGCGGCGGCGGCGGCGACGGAGGGTCTGCTGCGCGGGCTGCGCACCATCATCGACGCGCGAGCGGTGTGCCTGTGCCACATCGTCAACCACACCCTCGAGTGCGCCATTGGCGCCGACATCCCCGTCGATCGCGCTCGCTCTCCTCGGCGACCTCTGCGCCTCGCGCCGCGCATGACATCTTCGCCACCGCACCACCAAGGGTAATTAACAAGTGTGAGCGGCTAGTTAATTACGTGCGTAATAGTTGATTAGTGCTACTAATGGTTATGCTTGACTTGTACGGGTGGCGTGCGCCACTCTACGCTTGCCCGGCTCCGTCGGCTTGAGGTGCGTAACTCATCATCATCATCATCTCATCATCTTGGCATGTATATGTTTGATTCAGTAATTATAATTGTCTGCAATTTTGGCATATGATGAGAATATGAGATAAGCTTATGATACAGTAGTTTTTATCATTCCTGACGGAAAATCGCTTTAATTTTTTCAGGAGATGAGTAAGGAAAATAATCGTCGAGAAGGGAGGATTTGGCATCTCTACCCCTCTATAATACACCAAAATTTTCTTTACTAAATCCACCCCCCTCAATCACCCCTATAGTCATGCCTAATCTAAGTCCACCCAGATTTGTGTACCAAAGTAATCCAACTTAATACAAATGAATAGCCTGGATCTCTCCTCAAGGCTTCTTCTCTTACTTATTGAAGATCGTAAGGTCAAAATCATCTGGATCATGCACATCATTTGAACCTAGAATTCCACCCCACGCCCACAAAAAAAAGGAAGGAAAAACTTTCCCCAATCTCACCCGTATCTCTCTCTATCTCTCTCTCCTTCACGTATTCTACATGGAAACTTCTCAATCTCTTCTCTCTCTCCTCTCTACCTCTCTCTCGTTTTGCCGTACGTTTTGCACACGACTATTTTTGCCGTCGTCGGGATCTCAATCATCCGGATCGTTCTGCACACGACTTGGTGAGCGTACTCCTCGATCATCCGGACTTCTCAATCATCCGGATCGTTCTGCACACGACTTGGTGAGCGTACTCCTCGATCCCGACGTCCAGCGCACTGTCTTCACGTCTCTGGTGCGTGCAGTTGGACTGTCGGCAGCCACGTTCAGGTGATCAACACAAACACCCATCTTGTGATTACATGCATCCATTACTTTCTTTGGACATGACGTTTGATTAGAGGTGAAGTGATTAGTTGTATGATTAGTGAAAGGTGATTACGGATTGTATGCATGCATGAGGTTTGAACGTGAGATCGAATTTTGTTGACTGCATGCATGAGGTTTGAACGTGAGATCGAATTTTGTTGACTGCATGCCGCGGGCGAGCGACGAGTCCAGGCATCCACACCGTCCAGCCGAAGGAAAATTGAAGCCTCCGTCGGCACGCTCGAGAACTTCGTCCGTCAGGTACAGTACTACATATTTCTGATTAACATTGTTTGTTAGTTATGTACATCCTAATTGCGCTGTTCTTAGTCTTTTTATCTTTTAACTAAAGAACTAGCAAAGCTTGAAAAATTCTACAGCAAGTACTTTTAAAAATTAGTTAGTTACAAACTTACAACACTAGCTATGCAAACGCAAACATCCGGAGACAATAGCATGCTGCAGCCCAAACCAAATAATGGTTTATATATTACAGCCTCTATTCAGTAAACTGATTCAACATGTATGATGTGATGTAAGCTGCCTATTTTTAGAACAAACCAGGTTTTCAGAGAACAAGATTAGAGCAGCAACACCTCAAAATGACCATGTCATGTTATGATATATACTAGCAAGGTGGTCGTGACTTACAACAAAGTCTCAAAGAGTATGATATATACTATTAAATATCATAAATTGTATAATAAGTATTAATTTTATCTTACATATATAGCAATGTTAGATTGTCTAAATAAAACTCTACACACTCAATAGCAATGTCTGAAATTTAAGGGATGAAAATTTTAGAATGTGCTCGTATATGTTTTGAAGCTCTCTCAAATGTAACTAAAGCTATTTTTCCTAGCATATCTAAAGCAAGTATAGTTGGCATCGCACATGGCTAGCAAACTACAAATAGGCGATATATCTGGTCAATTTGATCATACGTGAGCAACATGCATAAAAGGACAGATCAAGCAATACAGGAGAAAAACGCAATTGCTCAAACAAAACAAATATCCTAGAGAAAAAGGTGCATGCCAACATAAGCAGATTATCCAAGCTGATCCAAGGAAAAACTTCATCCTAGATTGACAATTAATATACATGCCATTACCTCGCAATTAATTGCAACCTCCCAAGTTCTCAGGCCAAATCTAATCAAGGCCAAATCTTTGGAGAAAGGTCCAAAAAAAGTTAAGTTGATTATACTCTGGCACTTGTGTCATACATAGCCTATGTGTTTTTCCAGAAGAAAACGTGAGGGCAGCACTATTTTAAGTTGATTATACTCTCTGGCATTGGTTCTTCCTGTGAATGTACTTGTGTTATGCATAGCCTATGTGTTTTATCACAAGGAAAGGTGAGTGCAGCTCTATTAAGTTGATTATACTCTCTGGCATTGGTTCTTCCTGTGAACGTAACCAAGACATATGAAACAACCGGAAATTCCAATGCACCCTAGACCAACCCCAACAAACACCTAAAGTACTACATGAGTATATAAACTCAAATAATAGAAGACAGCAAAATATCATCAGTACTCACGATTGGGCCATTCGCAATAGCATATTCTTTTGCAAATGTGCATGCCTGCTTGACAGCAAGAACATCCATTCTATCGACCTACACCAAACATAATTCAATGATCTCAGTAGCAAATAGTAAGTAGAACATAGACATGAAATGCGAGCTTGAGTAGTCCTCTTGCACTTGAAGCAGGAGATAACTCAAAGATCAGGGGAATGGATGAAGTGTATATCATGACGTACTGAAGAATAACAGAACTCATCATGAAGTCAATAGCTAAGGGAGATGAGATGCATTTTACTTGTAAGAACATAGTGTAACTTCTAGCCACGAACATATTAACCCTGTACATGCTGGAACTTGGAACAGCTAGATGTGCTAAAATACCACACTAAATCAAACACCCACTTCTGCAACTCAATAAATAGACATAGACATAGAGAATCTATGAGGTCAAACCCTTCATATAAAAACCACTACAAGCAATCAAACATACAACTAACAGATATCGAATTCATAAGTAAACCCTCATCAATCCAGGCACTATGATGAGCAAAATCAACAACAATAATTTCGCATCACCTTCAATCCAGGCACATAGTCGCCACGCTTGTAGTAGGCGGGGCTCTTCACCGCCCTCCACTCAGCCGTTCCCATCCCATCTGCACAATAAAATCGAACCCAGATCACATCACATCAAATGAAAAAGCAGATACCACGATGCAATCACTATTCCGAAAAGTGGAGCAGCAACTCACAATGGTTGTTCTCGCAGACCAGTATGGCAGGCGGCTTCCAAAGGGCCGACACATTGAGCGCCTTAAAGAGCTGGCCCTGGTTTGCGGCACCATCACCATAGAGCGCGAAGGTGACAGTGTCCTCCTTCCTGTACTTCTGGGCGAATGCAAGGCCACACCCGAGGGGCACCTGAGCGCCGACAATGCCGTGTCCGCCATAGAAATTGGCATCCTTCTTGTAAAAATGCATGGATCCGCCCTTCCCGCGGGAGCACCCGGCCTGGCGGCCCATGAGCTCGGAGAAGGCGGATACGAGGTCCCCGCCGCGAGCGAGGTAGGTGTAGTGGTCGCGGTAGGCGGTGATGATAGAGTATATATTACAGCAAATAGAGTATATGTTATGACAAAAAAACCCCTGCAAATCGATGAGGAATCAACAAATTGGAAAATGACCATGCCATGTTATAAAAAATACCTGCAAATCGACGAGGAATCATCAAAACGGCACTGCAAATGCTAATTATTCGTTCATTTGATTAGAGAGGATAGCAATAAAAGAATTCATTCGATTTGTGCTGTTCAGGAGGCGGCGCGCGGGCTGACGGCGGCCGATCGGTGCCTTTTCCCCGATCAACATGGATGTAGCAGAAGGGCCGATCGAAGACGATGCCGGACAAATAGTTGACCTAGAACAAGACGACTACAGGAAGCGTGCTGACGAGGATGTAAAGTCGATAGTCTTGAACACACAGATGAAGGCATCATCCCGACATAATAAACCTAAGAAGTCAAACAATGCAAAAGTCCTGCCTCAAGGTGAGTGGTCTTCAATTGTATCTTCTTTACTTATTTGGGAATTAATTAATAATAAAATAATTTCTCTCAGAGATTATGAGTGTACAAAAGAAGATGTTGATATAATTGAATACATGAAAGCAACACAAGAAAAAAGGGTACTCGTCAACATCGATAATAATTGGGTAAACAGAGATGACATGGATTGTCTTTTCCGTGATAGCGAGCAAGTGAATGGCGCTGTAAGTATGTTTAAGACTGTCTTTTGCATTGATTGATGTATACCAAATATCTGGGTTCAATTCTTTACTGTCAAATTAAAAATTTGCAGGTCCTAAGTGCTTATATTCATTGTATCCGGCATGAAGAACACCTACAACATAGAGAAGGTGGAGATGTTTATTTAGAAAATACATTTATTTCCAGCTTGCTAAAACGTGACGGAGACCCTAAGGTGGCATTGAACTATAAAGATGATGTAGATTATACAAGGGTCGAAAAGTATTTACACGCTGATATGGTAACTTGTCGATGCCATAATTATTATATATATAATATCGTGCAGATGTTAATTTTGTTAATTTAAAGATAGAAGAAAATTTTGAGATAAAACTCTATTAGTGCATGTGTTCCTTCCAATTAATATTGAGAAGTTTCACTGGTACCTAGCGGTTGTGAATGCTAAAAAATGTGAGATACATGTCTTGGATTCTTTCGGACGAGAACTATCGGACCGTCGAGATCTCAAAACTACGGTAGGGCTTAATGATTAATATATAGTTTCATATTGTATTTTAATTCTAATATTCCTTTCTAAATCTTGGTGTTTTGGTCACAATGCTTAAGAGGACTGGAAAGAGTAATAAAACTTGCAGTGAGCATACACACTGTATTCGAGATAAATGGGCGGATATTAAAGTGGCATCTTGGCCAATTATAGATAAGATCATCGAGAGAATGCAAACAGATGGGTAAAAGATCATCGACTTGTTGTGTATGCCATTGCTCGACTTGCAACCAGATTCAGATCACTCACGTTAGTTTTTAACTTTTGCACGTGGTAAGTTGTGGTTTATGGATGATCAACTATATGGAGTATTGGACTGGAATTACTCTATCCACCATGTGACCTGTAATTCATAGGAGATTTCTAAACATAGTCACTTTTTTGTCAAATAATCGGTTAATAGATCAACACTTGCTTATATTTTCAGGATGATATAAGTAAGTTTAGGTTCAAGCTCCTGCAATCTTGTGGAACTCCACATTAAACACAGAGAGGGTACCGGGATGATGAACAAGATAAAGAGGTCAGCGATAATCGAGATGATGTCATAATGATCGATAATCCGGTGAGGTCACTCAACCGTCGTAAATTGTCACGGTCCTCGCCAAAATATTCACCGGCGAAAGGAACTATTGTATTGGTTGAGCACATACATCCGGTCGATAGACGATGAAGAGTGTTTAGAGTAAGTATTTTTGCTAATTAATTGCATATACTAATATACTAAGATGTGATCAACTAATTGCTCTGGTCCTTGTTTTTGTAGCAAAGAATGGGTTCAAGCACCGCACCATATCCAATTTCTTTAAGTCTCGAACACTTAGAGATATTTTAGATGCAAATAAACCCATTGATTGTGATTGCTTCAACATGGGTGTTCGGATGGTGCGTGCAACAAAGCCTTGTTGTGGTTAGATGACAAATTCCACTACATGGACCTCCGATTACTGTAAGTTGATATAATTGTTCCTTGTTGTATATATATACATATATACACACACATATAATATATATATATATATATATATATATATATATATATATATATATATATATATATATATATATATACATATAAACAACTAATTCTAAATTTTGCAAAATGAACAGACCATATCTCAGTTTGGACGAGATTCATGGTGGTGTGACAAGCTAGACTGCAAAAACTGCAAAATTGCTTGAATGCTGGCTCGACATGGAGTACGATATTTCACATTGCAGCATGTAAGATATGTTCTGTATACTCCTTTAAAAACTTGTGTTTTATCATTTGTCACTTATAGACTCGGTGTTTGTTTACGTGTTCTACCGCCATACCGTCAAATGAAGCACTACACATTATACATACTAGACATGGGCACGAATCGTGTCCATTATGGATCCTCATCCTAAAAATGGAATGTTTAAGGTTCTCGATCCATGCATGCGATATATACACAAATTACATAACATTGCCAATAATTTTAAACTCGCCATGGACTTGGCACATCTCGCATGGAAAGACAATATTTATTACGCATCGTAAATTCTCAACATGGGTTCCAAAACATTGACCGGTAATAACTTATAATATGTTTCATCTTTATTATCAATAATCATTTGATTTATCTACAACAATTAAACACGTGCTCTTCTCCAAAGAACTGTCAGCTTCCTTGTATACAATTTCATGCGGTCGTGGATGGTATAAGATTGCCATTGATCAACACTGTGAGCATATATATTCTCTATGTATATTTTGCAGACTAAATAGCAAATTAATAAGTTATCTTATTAATAATTTATTATCTACCACGCACAGAAACACATTCACCGAGGACGAATTTCTTGGTGGACATTTTGAAGTGCAAGTAAATGAATGTAAAGACATTATCCTGCAGAACTCCACGACCTACTTAAGCAAATCAGAAATTAGATGGTTGAGGAGAGACATGACTTATTATTGCCTTTTTATTTATGCATTATAATTGGCCTAGGTGGTAATTTCATGACCTGAACTTCTTGGTGATATACATGAGTGTTTTCCGATTTTGAGTACCAGCTTTTTGTTCTATTTCTATATATAATATTTCTAGCCAGATTTTCTCTTCCTATCATGGTAACTAATCAAGAACAATTTCCGCACGTCATCAACGGAACCAAAATGGGTAGTTGTAGCAGAAAATAAGAGCTACTCCCTTGCCGTGGCAGCAGCATTGCCCAGTTATTCAACACGGTGCATCAAGAACATAATCGAGAAGCAACAACCGCAGTTCTCGCGTTGGAACCAATTACGCTTACTTGGTGAACATGAAGGGGATGAGGTGACCGAGGTGCAGCGCCTCGACGAGGGGCCCTCCCGTGTAGAGGTAGAACCTCTCCCCTCTCGCATGTGTCCAGATCTCGTTCAAATCCCTACAAAAAAGGTAATTCCAAAATTTCGTCAGCGATTCCACCTCCATCTCCTCCTACGCTGACGAAAAAGCAGGGCTTTTCATGAGGTTACCGGTGGGCGAAGAAGAGACCGCGGCGGTAAGGCGCGCGACGCAGTCGACGAGCGTGGCGTCGAGGCGCTGGCAACCGAACTGATCGACCAGCTTGGCGAATCCATGGGGTAGGCTTCATCAGGCTAAAGCCTACCCTCCATGGTTTGCCGAACACCCCCTCCCCCCGGCCTCCTGCGGCGACCAGCAGTCACTGACTCGACGACGCCGACGAAACTCGAAAGAGCTGTCTGAGGAGAAGGCACAGAGCCAGGGGAAGGCCGAGCCGCCGAAGAAGTAGGAACACAGCCCACGGCACGGCCTACCGGCGACACACATCCAAGACATGCTGCCTTGTTCACCGTGCTCCCAAATTTCCCAAATAGACCAAAATCCCCATCCATTCCCCTCCCGAGCCCCCGTTCCCAATCTGTTCCATTCGCCCCGGCGGGATACCGGCCGCCATATCCGAGGGGGACGCCGGGAAGGGCCGAGGTGGAGTCGCGCTGCCACGGGGACGCCCGAGCGGCCGCCACCGTGCTCGAGCGCGGAGGCGCTTGAGCAGCCGCCGGGCGGGTCGCGCGCCGCAGCCTCGCGGGAGGCGGAGGCGCCGAGGCCGGGAGCCGGGAGGCGGAGGCGGGAGCCGGGCAGCGGGAGGTGGGAGGCATGGAGGCGGGATGCAGCGGCGCAGGCGCAGGAGGCGCTAACCCTAGATCCCGAGCGGCGAGCGGAGAGAGGAGGACAATGGCGCGCGCGCCTGACGGAGGTGTAGGAGGACCGAGGAGGGCGCGCGGCGGCGCTGCGGCGCGGCCAGTGAGGAGGCGAGGAGTCGCGGACCGGACACTTGAGTCTCTGACGGCGCGGCTAGGGGAGGCCGGAGGCGTGGCTGTGGTCCGGGAGCGCGGAGGCGGAGCCCGGCCGAGAGGCCGAGGCGGAGGCGAGGCGGGGCGCCGGGAGGCGAGGCCATCCGGCAGGCAAGATAACAGCTCGGTGCATTGCGGACTTGCGGTGTCGCTGTTATTTGGCTTTGGAGCCTAGGATGCTTGCCGCTTGGCACTGGGAGTACAGAGTACTGGTTGCTGGCTTGCTGCTTGAGTGCTTGGTATACTGTTATACTCATTATCTCAATTAGCAATTAATTTATTATACTGTTATACTGCTGAGCTTATTTGATTAGCAATTAATTTGTTATACTGTTATACCGCCGAGCTTATTTGATTAGCAATTTGGTATACTGTTATACTGTTCATGATCATTTAAGTAATTAAATACAATTTGCTGTTGTATCACTAATTTTTTTAATTTTGATGTAAAGATTGTTATCTACCGGAACCATATTTACATGTTTTAGGGATTCACTTGCCATTAGCGAGGTACCTCCATTGTATCTCTCTTTTTTCTTTGCTTTTATTCATGTATGAAACTATGAATTTGATTACACAAGAATACAAAACTATGTTTCTTACAAATTAGTTTAGTCAATCGATGTGTAGGACCAACAATTCTAGGAAAACCTTATGATCTGGTAGAAGAATGCAATTTTTCAGCCCACCCTTATTTTTCATTCTAGATTCGCCATCGTCGTAGTCGATGCCGCCCTTCCCGCCGACACCTCCCACGGGTTCACCACCGCCCGCGGCCTCCCCTCCTCCTTCTTCTCAACCTCAACCTCCGCAACCGCCGCCATATCTAGAACTCCTACCCTCTCTCTCTATATGGTCGCCGCCGCGCGAGGTCGCGGAGATGAGATGGGAGGTGGCGGCGCGGAGGGGTGGGTATAGGAGCGGTTGAGCGTGCTAAACCTCGATGAGCCGCTCCTCCGGCCGACATGCGGGCCCGGCGTCGAGAGCGAGAGGAGCAAGCCATTATGCGGGATTGAGTGTCGGGTCTAGCCTTCTATAGTAGCCGCCGCACCGATGTCGAGAGAGAGGAGCGCTCATTATGCATTTATACCTCCAGCACCAACTCTTGCTTCTCTTTATTTTTTGCACTATGTGAGGGTGGTGAACTATTGGATCGGATTTTGGCAAAGTAAGATAAGATATATCCTCCATTTCTTGTTTCATGTATATTTTTCTCTCCCTATGTCAAAGGTTGCTAGATTTTGTGTTTGTCTTTTAGTTTCAATAAATTTTAGCTTGATGTTTTTGTCATCGTATTGTTTAGTACAAGGACCATTACACTCGTCTAGCCTACTTTTGCTTTTTCACTTACCCACGTGATATGTACTGTTTGTGTTACTGCATGTAAGAAGAAGAAGAGGAATATGTGAACATTGCCGATACTACAACTCAATAACTTGTCCTAATGGACCTGGACAAAAGGAGGTCGACGCGTATTGGAGATGTATCAAATAACATAATCACAGATGACCACAGAGAAGAGAGGAACAGAAAACAACGAGAATACAGGTGCAAGGAAGAGGGTCAAGAAACAGATGAGCAAAGAGAAGAAAGAAACAAGAAAGCAACGAAAACTATGCAAGGCGAAAGGCTAAACAAAAATCAACTACTCCTCGTAATCCTTGATTGATCGCACTGCTCAAATATCCATCTATAAAAAGTATAGTATTTGCATATTTATGAGTTTACACACGTTAGGTTGCGCCTATCACCATATGGTACACGGTGCTCGACGATTTTAAATCCTTCAGAATAATAGGTAGCCACGTACAAGCCTCTGCAGTAAATAGTAGTCTATATTGCTTTGCTAACATGTTATATATTATATATCAG
>CM070671.1:30793505-30796005 GCA_036346575.1 Dendrocalamus sinicus
ATTTAATTTTTTCGAGTTTGACATCTCAAATATACTTTTTATGGGTATATGAAGATACCCACATCAAGCGTTACGAATCTCAAAGCAAATCAACGAGGTATTGATATTGGTGCCTAGGCACCATGGTGCATGAAACACTCGTCCTATATATATATATATATATATATATATATATATATATATATATATATATATATATATATATATATATATATATATATATATATATATATATATATATATATATATATATATATATATATATATATATGTATGTATGCATGTATATGTATGTGTTGTAGGGTGGCCCCCACCTAAGCCCGATGAGACTGTAGAAAGTGTGAGGCCCAAAATGGGACATGTATAATGACATAAGTGCCCCAAGGGATACTCAAATGTAAAGTACTATTGTAAAAACACTCCCCAAGAGGGTATATGAATACAATATCAGCCATGAGGGAGGGGCAGAAACCATTACCCATCTAACTCCCCACTACCATACTCTCTCTGTGTTTAGTCTGTAACCACAACAGTTGGCGCTGTCCGTGGAGAGGACAAGAGCAAGCCTTCAGATCTGAAGGAGGATGGCACCAAAGAAACCATTACCCATCTAACTCCCCACTACCATACTCTCTCTTTGTTTGGTCTATAACCACAACAGTATGTATGTATGTATGTATGTATGTATGTATGTATGTATGTATGTATGTATGTATGTATATGTATGTATGTATGTATGTGTATGTGTGTGTGTGTGTCATAAGGGAGGAGATGATAGACTTAAAATACTCCTTTATCACTTTAGGTATACTCGTATACTAATTATAAGATACTCCAATGTGAACCACATAAAAAAACTTGTAAGGGAGTTCATAATTTTTAGCGTATTTTATAAATACCTTCATATACGCACATAAAAAGGAGTATGTCGAAAAAATATACATACCACCTAAATGGTTTTAAATACTCGTATACTACACGTACATACCCTCCGTTACGTGAGATACTCCATACATTATGAGATACGATATAGGTGTAATTACACCTGGAGTAGAAAAGAGGCTTCCTCTACACACACAAACATACACACATATATCGTAAATCCAGATGACAATTGCTAAGTCACAATGCAGAATGGGGGCACCACATGTTGATATATTTATATCGTAAAAGACAGAGAACTATTTGATTCATATACTAAGGTAGCCAAAGTTTTCTAGAATTTTTACCCAACTTATTTAAGGATAGTTCATCGAAATTGAGGTGCACTTTGGCTAGCAAAGGAATCTTTGTCATACTTTTGAGTCACTCACGAGAGGGACAGCTGCCAAAAAGAATCTTGCTACAGGTGTGCCCATGAACCAAATGGATATTTAGACTCGATCATTTGTGTTTCAGCTTTTGGCTTCGGTTTATTTTTTACTATTCATAAATTTCGTCTTTTTCAGAACTTTTGGCTTTTTGTTGAGCTTTTTTTCTGGTTCTTTTTTCTCGTATGTGTTTGTGTTATACGTAATGGGCTAACATATTTTTTTATTTTTTTAAATTTAATTATGCTAAATAAGACTCTGTCAGCTACAACACTCATGTGTTTTTCATCCAAATTTACGGTGTTTTTCAGCCATAAGCCACTAAAAAAGCCCAAATGATCACCACCTTAATTTCACCAAACTTATCTAACATGAAGTGTGGCATCATGCGCATCGCTATCTGGCTGTGTGACTTGTTGTTCAGACGTCCGAATCACAACCCGCTGTGTGAACTCACAAAACACCGCGCGAAATGTGATTTAGCTGTGCCCCCGGCCAAGCGAATCACGTAACCATGGAAACCGGCCACCGCCACCACTGGCCGCGCCGCGTAGCCATGCCTGCTCGCGCTGCCTCACGCATACGCTCGCGCCACGCCCGATCCGGTGCCGCCTCGCCGCCTCGTCTTTGCTGGCTATGTGGCTGCCACGCCCAGATGTCGACCGCCACCTATCGCCGACGCCACCCAGCCCAGCATAAACTCGCGCCATGCCTCGCAGTCGCTACCGTCGCCGACCCTAGAGAGAGTGATTGGTTTTCTGCCAGTTGAGGGAGAAGGAAATATGCATATGGGGAAATAGAAGGTAATTAATTGGGTTTTAAAGACTAATTAGGGTTTGCCCTTTTTTCTTTTTTGGGACCCTTTCAAAAGAAATCATGGTGCTACTAGGAGCTAGTTGCCCATGATGACTTGAGGGAGGTGGCGAGACGTTTTTTCTGAGGAGTTGCATTGGCCCGTTTGCCCAGTTTGGATAAGCTAAGTCCTTGTGCCCGTATTTTGGTTTTCTTTTGGAAAAACAATTTTCAGTGATAGTGGCACGAACATCCTCTCCTGCGCCAAAGGTAGGGGTGGGAGGATGTCCCACCGGTGGGGTAAACTCTATTTTAGTTGACATTGTGGGTAATTATGGAGAGAATGGACAATGACTACCAACCCCACATTGCCTATTCCTCATTCCTCTTTGCCTCCT
>CM070671.1:30798505-31036005 GCA_036346575.1 Dendrocalamus sinicus
TAGTCATGCACCTTGTTCAGTCAAGACAGTGTGCAGACTTTGCGTCTAGCCTGGCCGAGCCTGTTATGTCGGTCTTGTAATCCATTTAGCTAGTCAGTCCGAACTAGTACTAAGGATAGAGTCCAACTAAGAGTTTGTATTCGGTTCTCTTCGGCCGAGCAGGATGTGAGCCGGCCTCAGGCCATTGTTTTGTGCGTGGGAGCTGGAGGCGGCGCCATAAATACCCCAGCCCATCTCTAGTAATAACGGAGGACCAATAGATTACTTGTTTCTCTATGGACAACCATCTTGAGGAAAAAGGGTTAGAAGTACTTTAATAATGAAGATCGTTCGTCCTTTTCGCTAGAAATCAAAAATATAATAGAGCTTTATTTGGTGGTTGTGAAGTCTAGCGTGTGTGTTCTCACGAATTAAAGAGTGCTCGTTCTTGTATTGACAATAGATGATCACTACGATTCGAGAAGCTGCATGTGGGTATCTTGATCCTATGTTGAGAAGATTGGACGACCTTGTATCACTACTATTTTTTTACTTGAAAACTTTACGCAATTTCGTTATCTTTTAACATGTTGTTGAGGTCGGATGATGTATTTTACCATCGGCCTTTTCTTCTTTTATTTCTTCCTCTTGATTACACCGATCGCCTTGACTCTCGATACATGACTGCATGGCCTTTTAAAGCCAGCTTACACAACTAGCAAACAGACACAAAGAAAACTCCGACTCGGCTACTACTTATACGTATTCTATACGGTAGTAACTTTGACTTAGATACAGACTAGCAAAAGAAAACAAGATTACAACACACTTGGTGCATGGAATCACCACCCAACAAAATCTCCATGTATGAAAGTTTGCTAGATTTCTGTGAAAAATAGCGCACCACATCATCTATTTTTTTTGTAGTCGTCAGATATTGCTCTCATGTTATTGAGCCATTGGATCGGGTCCATCCCCACTGAGACAACAAATCATTGAGACCCTTCAAGAAATGCCTAAATTCTTCTGCCTTCCTTGCACCGCCATCTTCTCTGCCTCTACCTCCTCCTCCCGAAACCTTGCGCCGCACGTCCACCTCCCTTCCTCTACCTCCCTCGCGACTCCACCTTCTCCGCCTCTGCCCCCTCCTGAATCCACACACCGCGCATCCGCCTCCCTCACACCACCACCTTCTCTGCCTTCACCTCCGCCTCCTCCCGAATCCTCGCTTCGTGCATCCACCTCCCTCACGTCTCACCTCCTCCTCCGGCGGCACTGCCACCAGCTCCGCCTCCTATGTGGTGTTGTCGTGACCTTCATGTCCCCCATCGCCCTCCACCTTCCCGCTGTGCCGCCGCTACATCCACCTCCCTCGCGACGCCACCTTCTCCGCCTCTGCCTCCTCCTGAATCCACACACCGCGCATCCGCCTCCCTCACACCACCACCTTTTCTGCCTTCGCCTCCGCCTCCTCCCGAATCCTCGCTTTGTGCATCCACCTCCCTCACATCTCACCTCCTCCTCTGGCGGCATTGCCACCAGCTCCGCCTCCTATGTGGTGTTGTCGTGACCTTCATGTCCCCCATCGCCCTCCACCTTCCCGTCGTGCCGCCGCTACATCCACCTCCCTTGTGCCCCTCGGCCTCCTAGCTAATAAGAAACTGCTTATCAAAAAAGTTATTTTATTCTTTATCAAAAAATATGGCCAAAACAAAAAATCTATAATTTTCATGCAATAAATATAACCGTAACATGTTGGAAATTAAGCAATTTTAGCAATATTTCCATTTTAATTCCAATTATGACTAAGCATAAGAAAACATATATATAGCCATATGAAAATGACATGATATCATATGTATTACCTCTCGAAGTAGATAAACAATTCGTAACATTAACATATTGCAATATACTTAATAGAACACACATGTGGGCATTTAAAATTTGCATAATGCACAAATTTAACATTTGAAATATTTCTCTTAGTTGAGGGCTTGCACAAGTTTAAGAGGTGGACTCGCCAAATCCCCAAAACCAAATAGCCAGCAACTAATTGGATCTGGGGTGTAGTGCTCCTCTTTTTCCCGAAACCCCAAAGCTCCCATCTAGATAAAGGATCAAGAGGCGAACTCACGGGTGAGATTTTTGAGGTTCCCACGAATGAAGTCAGCTCCACTCCCACCGGAAGAGGAGGAAGAAGGGATAAGAGTGTGATGCCAGATCTGGATATGGCTGAACCGCACGTCTCCCCTCTAATCTCCTCTCTTTCCTTCTCTTACATGTGGGCCCCATGGCCAATTTTCTTTTCTTTCCCTGGAAATTAGGGAAATTACAAATTAGCCCAACAATCCCCACCAATTTACCTCATTGGCGACATATCATCCCTTCTAAAGAATCAATGTTTGATATACAGTAGTTTGACAAAGGGTACCTTGCGGGTTTGAACCCAATGCCTAGCAGCAAAAGTTACGACTCTGCACAAACAATGGAGGACTACGCCTTGATCCAATGTATTGGTGTGAGAGCTTTCACTCATGCTGCACTTTGTACAGGGCAGCTTGGATCGCACCTCTCGGATTGGAACGTTACGGTCATGTTCCCATATCTTTTCATGAGTATTTAAGAAAACATACCCTGACTTTCTTTTGATCGCGACCTCAGGATCATACTCACTCAGGTGAATTCTCCAGGGAACTCTGTAGGACAGTTCCTGTTGCCATATAGGACATCAAATTCATTAAGAGCTATTGCTCAACCTGCCATACAGTTTGGAGTACTATAGATAATGGGACTCTAAGATTACTTTCAGTCTTTCATAGTTTGTTTTCCCAGAGCCTAGTTTACAAGATCTCTGCTCTTCTAGGATAGGTTACCATCGTTCAAGACCATCAAACAGGTATGAGCCTCATCCCCTTTGATGCTGCAAGAATGACCTTCCGCGCCATTCCTTTAGTAAAAGGATCTGCTAGATTCCTTTCAGACTAAATGTATTCCGCAGTGATTACACTGGCCTCTCTGGCATGCCGAACTGACTTACGTCGCCTCTTAATGTGTTTAGAGGACTTCATGTTGTCTTTCCTACTATTCACCTTAACTAGAATAGTTTGGTTGTCATAGTAAGTTAAGACAACCGGTATTGGTTTTTTCCAATATCGGTAGGTCAAAAAGAAGCTCTTTGAACCATTCTGCCTCTATTACTACTGAGTCAAGTGCCACTAGCTCAGCCTCCATGGTGGACCATGTAAGGATAGTCTATTTCGAAAACTTCCATGCTACAGCCCCATCTGCTAGAGTAAAACATAATCACTCATAGCCTTCATATCATTCAAGTCACTGATCCAGTTAGAGTCACTGAATTTTTCAAGGACTGTTGGATGGCTAGTATAATGTATCCCTAAATTCTTAGTTCCTTTTAGATATCTAAGTACCCTTTCTAGTGTTGTCCAGTGATCATCTCTAGATTGGTCGTGTATCGGCTCAATCTGCTTACAACATATAAGATGTCAGGCCTCATAGCACTAATTAAATACATTAATGAACCAATTATTTGTGAATATTTAAGTTGGTCTTTTCCATGTCCAGTGTTTTTATGTAGCTTTGCATTTGGATCATAGGGTGTGGCTATAGGCTTAGCATCCATGAATCCAAAGCGGTTCAGCATCTTGTCTACATAGTGAGATTGTATTAAGGTAATCCTACTCTCACCCTTTAATAGCTTGATGTTAAGAATAACATCAGCTTCTCCAAGATCTTTTATATCAAAATTCTGGGAGAGGAATGACTTGATTTTATTGATTACATCCATGTTGGTCCCGAACAGTAGTATGTCATTCACATAAAGACATAGGATGACACCTTTACTCCTGATGAATTGATAATACACGCACTTATCGGCTTCATTTACACAAAAGCCGACCGAAGTCAATGTATTATCAAATTTCTCATGCCATTGCTTGGGGGCTTGTTTTAGACCATACAAAGATTTAACCAATCAACATATTTTCCTCTCTTGCCCTTTATCCACAAAACCATCAGGCTGTTGCATATAAATCTCCTCATCCAACTCTCCATTTTGGAAAGAGGTTTTAACATCCATTTAATGTACTTAGAGTTTAAATGTAGCAGCTAGCGGATTGTGGGTAGTCGAGCCACATGAGAGTATGTATCAAAATAGTCTACACCCTCCTTTTGCACGAAACCCTTAGCCACTAGACGGGTCTTGTACTTTTCAATAATACCATTGGGTCTTTGCTTTCTTTTGAAAATCCGTTTGTAGCCCACTATCTTATATCTATTTAGAAGATTAGTAATCTCTCAAGTTCCATAGCTATGATGGAGTCTATCTCGCTACAGATTGCATCCTTCTAGTACTCCGCATCTGGGGATGCGTATGCCTCTAAAAGAGTACGTAGTTCATTATCCACAAGGTAGGTGATAAAGTCATTGCCTAAGGACTTTTCAGTCATCTGTCTCTTACTCTTCCTCAACTCCAATTCAGGAGCTGCGTCATCCATACTAGGAGGAATAAAGTATTCATAAGAACCATCAGGATCAATGACTTCATTTGCTCTCATAGCAAACACATTCTCAAAAATCGTCACACCACGAGATTCCATAAGGACATTATTAGCGATATCTCTAACCTCAGATTTGACCACTAGAAATCAAGTCGTCTTTGTCTGGGTATATCCTAGAAAGACACAATCATTAGTCTTGGGACCAAGTTTCCTTTTCTTTGGCAAAGGCACATACACTTTAGCAAGACATTACGTGCAAAGAAAGGACATGTTCAGCTTTTCTCCCATTCCATCCTTCATAAGGTGTTTCATTGCTATTGTGTAGAGGCATCCTATTTATGACATATTTAGCTATGAGAATTGCCTCTCCAGACCACGAGTCTAACATACCTGAACTTTGTAACATGGTATTCACCAAGTCACAAAGAGTTTGATTTTTCATTTGGCTACTTCATTTGATCGGGGAGAATATGGTGGAGTAACTTTATGAATTATTCTACCTTCTTCACAGAATTGGGAGAAATTCCATATATACATATTCACCTCCTTGGTCCGATTTCAACAGTTTGATTTTCTTTTCTAGTTGATTTTCCACCTCAACCTTATATATTTTAAAATGTTCTAGTACTTCATTTTTTGGCTTAAGTAAGTAAACATAGCAATACTTAGTCGCATCATCAATGAGAGTAAACAAATAATGCTTGCCACCTTTAGTTAAAATGCTATTCATCTCACAAAGACCAGAATGTATTAGCTCAAGTGGAGAAGTGTCTCACCTCTCAACGCTATGAAAAGATTTTGAAGGCTACTTTGCTTGCACACACACTTCACACTGTGAGTCCTTCTCATATTTATAATTTGGAATTAAACTCATTTTGCTTAAATGTTCTATGGCTTCAAAATTAACATGACATAAATGATAGTGCCAAATATCATGAGCTTTATTGCAATGAATAACATTAAAAATGTTTAGATTATTAAAATCAAGAATGGATAAGCGGAACATGCGAGGCAACACGACCTTATTAGACTCAAAGGCAAGCTTTATTCCTTGCCTACAAAGCATGAACTCACGATAAGATTACAAGACATTGCGGTCACAAATAGTACGCCTCCAAAGATAAGCGTCTTGCCGCAAGTGAGTTTCGGTAGACCTTGCCAACCCTCATCTCGCATAGTGGTGCCATTGCCCATTAGGATAGAGCCACCCACGCGCCACGAAATGAAGAGAAACACGAACGATCGGCATAGATATATATAGTTGCACCTATATCAATCCACCAATCAATTGATAAATTTGCCATAAAGGCACGAGTGCGTACCCATCCGAGATAGGATGGCTATTGCCACATTGGCTTCTGCCTTACTCTTGTCTTGATCGGAGATGGTCCCTTACCTTTATGGTCATGACACTTGCTGGCCTTATGGCCTTCCTTGCCGCATACATAAAAGGTAAATATCACCTTCTTCTTCTTCTTCATTGGTTGGGTCCTTGGCTTGTTCTGGGAACGGTTCTTGATCTTCTTTCCATTGCTCTTAAAGTTTTTGACTTCCACCTGGTGGGCTTGGACATGGGACTTCTCATCACTGCTGGCCTTGGCACGCTCCTCTACATTAATCACACCTGATAATTCATTAATCATTGTGCACTCCTTAATGTGTCTTTGAGCGATCACAAAGTCTCGCCACGAAGGCGGTAACTGGGCCAATATCACATTTGCTTGAAAACTATTTGGCAGGAGACAGTCGTATTGATTTAGATCACATACATGGAGCTGAAGCTCATGGAGCTGCTCCATCACCGACCGTCCCTCTACCATCTTGTAGTTCTAGTAATTGGAGTAATAAAAGACTCGTTTCTATTATCCCCTTCTAAATGCTTTTCATTTAGCTCATTCCACAGCTTTTTGGCTTTTGTGAAGTTGACATAGACATCAAAAAGCCGGTTCAACAAGACGGCCAACAATCTAGCTAAAGCTGAGTGATTCGCATCCTCCCAACGAGTTTGAGCCTCGCCTTCCAAAGGAACAACTGGAGGATCCGAGATGACCCAAAACAATTTGAGGTCAACCAACCACAGCTTTGTCTTAGCTTGCCAATGCTTAAAGCGGTGCATCACAAAGACTTCCGATTTAACGAAATCAAAAGATCAAGCCATTTCAACAAATTTTGGTTTTCAGGATTGTTGGAAATTAAGCGATTTTAGCAATATTTCCATTTCTATTCTAATTATGACTAAGCATAAGAAAACATATATACAACAATATGAAAATGACATGATAGCACATGTATTATCTCTCGAAGCAGATAAACAATTCGTAACATTAACATATTACAATATACTTAATAGAACACACATGTGGGCATATAAAATTTGCATAATGCACAAATTTAACATTTGAAATATTGCTCTCAGTTGAGGCGTTGTACAAGTTTTAAAAACATGGCCTTCTTCCACTCTTGTCAAATTTTCAATTATCAAAGTGACAATCCTTCAAGATTCTGCTAGTCAAACTAATTGAAAATTACCTCTGTGCAGTATCAATGTCAATAGTATGCTAACAATACATATTTCAGCAAAAACTGGTGACTAGTAACAGAGAAATGCTATTGCATATACAACATCTATTTTGGCAATTGCAGAAAACAAGATGTGTGTGTGTGTATTCAACAATGCCTAATAACAATAGTAAGCAAAAGTTGAGTAGCAGATTTAGCATAAGCAATTGACAAAGCTATCGGCTACACACCAGTGAAGTAATCAACTAGTATACGACAAATCAACCTAGCGGCACCAATTAGATTGTCACTGAGAATTCAACACTGACAAAAATCCCCATTGAGCAAGTCATAAGCCCACAATTCAACATACATATGCCCTCCCAGTGCTAGATCTAACCACAAGATTCAACAATATCAACTAGCACGTCTGACAAATGCACAATAGATAGTAAAAGGAGTGAAGAGCAAGCTCACACCACAAGATTCAGCAATATCAACTAGCACAGCTGACAAATGCACAATAGACAATAAAAGGAGTGAAGAGCAAGCTCACAGAGTGGCAACACTCCAAGCCACCGTGACGGCTGTAAGGGCTTGGCTCGTCGGAGACAAAGTCCCAGAAAACCAATCACCGTTGAATACCAGAGAATTACTGGAGAGGCAATCGGAGATACAAAGCCCAACTTCTCAATTAAATACTCACCAAATCAAGAAGCCGAGGCACAAGTCGTTGCTGCACAAAGCCACAAGAAAGCCAAATCATGTCACAATCCACCCAGCCAAGACCAAGTTGAAGAACCAGAGAGCACCGCGTGCACCCACACAGTTCAGAGAGCAAGGCCGGTAGTAAGGAGCAAGAGCACCATAGCCCACCGACGGTGTAAACACGGCCCGTCGCCGAGCTCTTTCTAAATCCCCAAAACCAAATAGCCAGCAACTGATTAGATCTGGGTGTAGTGCTCATCTTTTTCCCGAAACCCCCCAAGCTCCCATGCATATATAAGATCAAGAGGCGGACTCACGGGTGAGATTTTTGCGGCGCCCACGAACGAAGTCACCTCCGCTCCCGCCGGAAGAGGAGGAAAAAGGGTTAAAAGTGCGATGCCAGATTCGGATTTGGCTGAACCACACGCCTCCCCTCTAACCTCATCTGTTTCCTTCTCTTACATGTGGGCCCTATGGCCGATTTTCTTTTCTTTCCTGGAAATAAGGGAAATTACAAAATGGCCCAATATAACAATGGGTCGTGCTATCGCGCAGGCCATAGGCTAGTTTGATATATGTACACGAGCTTAGTCGGCCCATGCATTGATGTAATTAACTCAAGGGAGTTTGCTTAGAATGTGAGGCAGCCATACAACAGTGCTTGGTTGTAGCATGTACTTATTGCATGTATTCTGTGCTGAAAATAACTGTGTGTATAGAAACACATGCGTATTATCGATTGCATTTCGACATATGTACAAAATTCTCTTCAAACAGTACAAACTATGTTAAAGCTAACCGCGTAATTTAGCAATTAATTCCGTGGCTAATACGGCTAATTTTACAAATGTAGCTTGGCTGGCCTGAAGCCCTGAAGTGGTACTGACAATGGGCACGCCAGCCTCGATCGGTAGGGGGCGCCAAAGATGATAGCTAGCGATGGCCGGCGTCGAGAGAAGGAGAAGGGTGGTGCAGGCGACGGATTCGCGGTGAGAGCACTGATGGTGGTGGTGGCGATCCGGCCAGAGGTGCGGCTTAGGTGGCAGTGGAGGCGGAGTGGTGGTGGACTTGGATAGAATCACAGGATCAGCCGTTGGGCACGGCAAAATGCAGCTAGGGGTGCATAAATTAAATTTGATTGTTGATTTATGTGATCCGAAATAGGGTGGAACCAGCGTTGGCCCAAGCCACGGGCTGGGTGGGCGAAATCTAGATGGGCTTTTAGTTGGCATGGCTGGGCTAGAGAAATCTATATAGACTTTGAATCCCAGGTTTCGGGCTACAGCTGGTTTCGCCATTAATCCAAATTTTGATAATATTGACGGAGGATAGTTTGTGGTAGTGGAAGACGATATAGGGTGGCCCACGCAAAAGCTGTTAGACCATGTGACTAGGTCTAGGATATTTTGGTGATGAATAATTGACAATGGTTAATTTGTCATGATGAATAATTGGTGATTTTGTTTAGCGATGTTATGCGAGTTGTGTCACGTGTGTGCGGATTGATATTGGTCAAGTTGAGACGAACTTGTGCCGGAAGAATGTTATTTGATCTTTGTATGTGTAGGTTGAGCATGAAGGTGATCATGGTCGGTGACAAGGAGGACCGGGACTAGGATGGGGAGATCCGAGGTTCAGACGGTCGAGGATGTCATGGGATGATCGGGCTCATGCTTGGGACGCATGGAGATCAAAGGTTGATGGTACATGAAGAAGCTACGAGAGGTGCGGACCTGGAGGCTTCGACACGTGACGCGTTATAAAAGTTGGAATTTTAGAAAGCCCGTGTTAGGAAGGGTTTCGAGTCCCTTTGCTGTTGGAATTGGATTAGAACTCGTGGGTTTAGGATAAGCCCAGGTTTTAGGCCCTAGACTATAAATAGAGGTGGGGTTGGAGGCTAACTCTGTGGCTTTTGGTAGAAACAATTTTCGTGCTAGGGTTTATGGGCGTTTAGGAGGGCACTTTGTAGCCACCATCATTCGGAAATAAAAATAGATATATTTTGAGAAAAAGAAGACTGGCGGCGCGTGTTTTCTCGTCGACGCCTCGGTTTTCTTCATTGCCGAGTGATGTGGTTTCTCGCCTTGATTCACACGTAGAAAATCAAGGCAGGGGTAGTGTCTCTCGCGCGTACAGGAAAAAGCGTCAAGTCGTATCGAGACACAAAGAAAAAAGAGACGCGTTTTTGCGGCGGTGAGGCACGGAGCGATCGGGAAATAGAAGAAAAAAGGGGGCACTGCATGCATGATACGAGATTGAGTTGATATGCACTGTGCTGATGGATGAATAGTCTACGGTTTTTGAATAAAAGTTCGTGAGTTTTTTAATTCGCATCTATTATCCTTTTTCTTGGTTTTTTGATTCCTATGAATTCTCCATGCATTGATCTATGTCTAGATATTTTTCTTGCTTAAATACATGAATTAGTTTTGATTAAAAATCGATTGCTAGATTGAATAAAAACGTGTTTAGCTAGCACTGAGAAATTTTTGCTACAGTAACTGCTACATTTCTTTACTACAGTAACTGCTATAGTTCTTTGCTACAGTAAAATAAAAAAATTCTGTTTTTTTTGTTTTTGCAATTTCTGATTTTTGCAGGTTAAACAATTAAAAGGCAGAAAAATTTAAAAAAAGTTTCCGCTATGCGGTGCAATCATTCACCCCCTCTGATTGCCATCGACGATCCTACAAAAGCGCGCTAAATTAGTCCAAAGTTTGTATTATGAAATGATATAATTGAGATTGCTGAAAACATATATTCTTGTTTTTAAGCTTTTTCAGATATAATAAACATTTGTATTAATAATAGAAGTTTGAAAGAAAATATAACTTAGAGAGTTCCTTGGAATTCATATGAAAATTGAACTGCAATTTTTTCGAATTTGAAGTATTTTCTGTTATATCTGGATCAATCTTAATCTCAACAATTATAATTTGGACCCATATCAATCGGCGGAACAGATCGGTATAATTTGGAATCATCTCAATCTCAAACATTATAATTTAGACTTATATCAATCGACGGTACAGATCGGTATAATTTAGATCCATCTTAATCTCAACCATTATAATTTGGACCCACATCAATCAA
Organism: Dendrocalamus sinicus; assembly: GCA_036346575.1. NCBI lineage: Eukaryota > Viridiplantae > Streptophyta > Magnoliopsida > Poales > Poaceae > Dendrocalamus > Dendrocalamus sinicus. The sequence continues at coordinate 30,809,302 of CM070671.1, forward strand.
TGATACATATTTTTTTCTTTTTTCTTCGATTAATATGATAATTTTTACTTTTGAAAGCGAATGTAGTGACTTCTTTGTTTTCTGCTTTAATAATATAATAGATGGATTAGGACTTGATAGAATCACAGGATCATCCGTTGGGCATTGCAAATGCAGCTAGGAGTGCATAAATCGAAGAGCGCGAGGTTTTCTCTCACATTTGCCACCAGGTTTTGGCCCCTATTATTTTGCGCATATATTTTTTTTTCTTAGACTATTTTTTTTGCTGTGGAATTCGAACACTGGAAAAGGTCTCTTACAAGTACGAGGACAATGCAGTTTAATTTAATTCAGCAGTCGAGATTGCCCATCTATGCACGTACAATATATCGTAAAAAGGTTTGAGCCCTTGCCTCCCTCGCAAAGTCATATCAGACATACACATGTATGATGTATCAAAGCTACTGAATCCAACTACCCAAGTAAAGCTGCACAGTTTCTGGTGAAACTAACACGTACCATTTGCTTTCTGCACCGCAGTAACATCCCTTAAAACTGCACTCATGCAGGCCGCATGGACTAGACTGGACTACGAGGGTGCAATGACGTCACACACTTTCTAGAAGTTTTAACTATACACAATCAGGGGCTAGCTGTTTCGTTGAGCTCGAGCCCACCCTCAGTTGGCATCAGGAATCCTACATAGAAGTATATTCACTGTATTTCTTTTTCTTTTAGCTTTGTTTCTTTTATATTTATGGATAAATTCGGATTACATAAGATTATATTTATCTCAATTTAGTTTAGATCTTTTTATTTTCAGTTAACAAAATAGTTCAGTCCTTTGAGTCCTTTCTATCAGAGGCAGAGCTAGGCCTTGGACCCGGGGCAACGGCCCGAGGCCCAGCTGAGATATTTCTTTTAATTTACTGTAACAATTAATAAGTAAAGGTCTTGATTTATTTTGTAATGGACTAGGTCCGAGACTGGCTGTTGGGCTGGCTACGCCCCTGCTTTCCACAATTTTATCCTGGCTTCGTCAACATACACATTTGCACTTATTCAAGCCCTTTCTAGAACGATCAACCTGTAATTTCTAGGAGGACATATACATGATGTCAAGATAGTCAACATGCATATCTATTTCTAAGGTGACTTATGGTTTCTTAAGTGCAATGTACATTTTCGATATAATGGATCGATCTAGAATCAGACATGCACATGTATCAAAGCTAATAAAAAAAATTGTCAAACAACTTACAAAAAGGTAACCCGTATATATGTCTGGTTAACAGGACATTGACTTCGAAGAAAAAATATCACGTAAAAATTATTATTAGCATCGACCAGTGGCAAGCGAGTACTTACACATAACAACTTATGCCAGTAAACGAATTAAATACTGCTCCATCCATTTCGCAGTATAAATCATTAATTCTAGCTCTCGGTATGTACGAATTAAAATACGTGATAGATTGACCAAAGTTAATCTTATCTAAGGTGTCATACATATGAGAAAGCATTTGTGGGTAGTATATAGTGTCGATGATACTCCGAAACAGAGGCAGTCAATCTTATCCAGGGTCGGCTCAACGTTTTCAAGGGCCCTAGGGCGAATTCGGCTCTATGGGCTCTTTACTATAAATTTTTTTCTACTTATAAAATATGCAGTTTAAACTTTATATTATCTAAAGTGACACAAATCAATAATTCGAATATGATAAACTAAATAGTATTAACTAGTTCATAAACCAAATGTAACTAGTAAGAATTAATTTACCTCAAATAGGAGCGACGAGCAAATAAGCAATCGGGAGGTAGGGCGACGGATGCAGATGGCAAGGTGAATTGCCTGATCGGGACTCTCGGGCTGCGACGGCCTCACGGCCACGATGTCGGCGCAGCGCGTAGGTGCAGGAGACGATCACGTATTCACGTCGAACTGGAAGCCGCGGCACTTCGACGAGACGGCGAATCGGCGCGACGGCGCGGCGTTCTTCTGGGCTCTGGCGTTAGTCGAAGTGTCGAGCGGTCGAGGCGTTCTGCGAGCGAATCCGCGTTACGGCGACACGGCGTTAGTTGTATGCATGCAGTTGTATTTGTATACAAAACGTTGAGCCAGCCTATGAATACTCCGGCCGCAATCACAACGCAATCACAAAACGCATGCATGCAGGCTTCTGAGCTCTGCGTAGTCTGGCGCAGGGGGTGGGGGTGGGCCCTCCCTGGCCCGGGGTCCTAGGCCAGCGCCCCTCCGGCCTACCCTCAGAGCCGGCCCTGATCTTATCTAAGGCTCCGAAAAAGAGGCAGTTAATCTTATCTAAGGTGTAATGTACTTTTGTCTGTGGTTTATAACTTTTATGCTGGTTATAAAAAAGAGTATGGAGTAATAAAAACATACATATGATTTTGGTTGATATAAGTAAAGTTGTTATAGTGTATACTATAATCAACTTATAGACTCCGTTTTGAAAAGAAACCTTATTTGAAAACTATTTATCATAAATATGTTGAAAAGTGTTTATAGAAGTTAAAAAGAAGATGCTCGTACACACGAGAAAGCATTTGTAGGTAGTATATATTGTTGTTGTTGATATGAAACAAAGGTTGTTAATCTTATCTAAGGTGTTATTGTTATACATGTGAGAAGGCATTTGTAGGTAGTATATATTGTTGTTGTTAATCTGAAACAGTGGCATGCGTGATTCCGGCACTTCACACCGTCTTCATGTCATGCGTACAAACCGCCCAAATAACCATCAAACAACTCAAAACTCTACTGCTTGTGGCCTCTTATAAATAGATCGACTAATTAGCCACTCTAACCCACCCAAATCTCACAAAGCTAATTGCTCGTCGATCTTAATCACTCCTAGTTAAGCTAGCTCCTAAGTTGACCATGGCGTCCAAGGCCACCGTCCTCCTCCTGCTCGCCGTCATCGCTTCCGCTGGCACGGCGGCCACGGCGGCGCCGTTGGCGACGTGCGTGAGCTCGCTGCTGGAGCTGAGCCCGTGCCTGCCCTTCTTCAAGGACGCGCGGGCGACGGCGGCGCCGGAGGGCTGCTGCGCGGGGCTGCGCACCATCATCGACGCGCAGGCGGTGTGCCTGTGCCACATCGTCAACCACACCCTCGAGCGCGCCATTGGCGTCGACATCCCCGTCGACCGCGCGTTCGCCCTCCTCGGCGACCTCTGCCGCCTCGTGCCGCCGCAGGACATCTTCGCCAGCTGCACCACCAAAGGTAATTAACAAGTGCGAGCGGCTGGTTAATTACGTACGTAATTGTTGGTTAGTGCTACTAATGGTTATGCTTGACTTGTATAGGTGGCGTGCCGCCACTCTACGCTTGCCCGGCTCCGTCGGCTTGAGGTACTTAACTCGTCGTCATCGTCATCGTCATCATCTTGGCATGTATATATTTGATTCAGTAATTATAATTGTCTGCAATTTTTGGCATATGATGAGAATATGAAATAAGATTATGATTCAGTAGTTTTTGATAATTTCTGATGGAAAATCGCTTTAATTTGTTCCGGAGATGAGCAAGGAAAATAATCGTCGAGAAGGGAGGATTTCGGCATCAATTATAGCCTCTCTGGAGTGGACGAAGGCATCATATACATATATATAGTTAAGATCTATCATCGATCAATATTGTGTAACACGACAGATATGTACATGCTATTGCCATGCACAATCAATAAAAAACAAGTCTATGGTATCACATTAATTATCACACAAAACTCCTCTCCTTTGTTGAGGCTTGCTGAGATCTTGAATTTTTTTCTAGTCGAACCTCAGGCCAATATGCCATATAATGCTGTGCAATCATCGACCAACGCTCCCTTTTTTCGGCTTTTCAGTTAACTTTTAGTTTTAATTTTTTTTATAATAATAAATTTTTTATTAAATTAATAAATCACGGCCAAAAGACATAATCACCGGCACAAAATAACGGCCCTCATAACGGTCGCACCACCAACCAGATACAAACGGTCGAATCGATCTCGACCATCCGAGACCCGATCGGACGGCTGAGAGCGCTCAATTATACGGCAAGTACGCTACTCAACCGTTAGAGCAAGTATAGTAAGTCCTACTCAGCAGGCGGTAAAGAAATCCATATCATCAAAATCTTATGTGGAAGAGAGATAATGGAAGAGAGAGAAGGAAACGGGCGCTCCATCTACCGCCGGGCTGAAGCGCAAGGCACGAGGAAATAAAGCCCGCTTGCAGTTAGATGCGGGCGAAGAAGCTGGCTGTTCCTTCCTCCCCCGATCCCCTGCGCTCTGATGGCAAGGATGAGCATACATATATGTGGTTGGCCACAGAGATGTAGCATACAATAGATCATAGCAGCTGGTGTGCACATGCAAATAATAAATATCTAACTCTCCTCTACAGCCAACTCTTCCAGCTAGCCTAGTATACTATGGGCTATTGGTGAAGGCTATTAGTTACATAGCATCTGCTAGCAGCCTGCTGCTGGCTTACTTATTATCCTTGCTCTTAGCCGCGCAGCCCAACTCAAACCTTTCCAAATGGAGGCGCGAGAGCCGCCTCCCCGAAGCCTATTCTCCCGCCACCTCGGGCAGCTCCACGCCCACCTCCTCCGCCGCGGCCACTCCTCCCCGCTGGCTGCGATCTACCCAGACCCCGACCGCGCCTACCTCTCCGCGCTCCGCGCCGCAGCCGCGCCGTCCCTCGCTCTCGCCGCCTGTAACTGCCTCCGCCGCGCCGGGACGCCGCGCGCTCCCTGCCCTGCTCCGCGCCGCCGCCCCGGCGCGCTGCGACGCCACCGCGCGTGGAGCGCATGGACTGGCTGTCCGGGTCGGGGTGCAGGACGATGGGTTCGTCGGGACCGCGTTGGTCGGGGCGTACGCGTCCTGCGGACGCGCGCTGGGTGTTCGACGAAATGCCCGAGCGGGACGTCATGCTTGACGGGTAATCCGCCTGTCCTAGTTCCAGTCGTTTAAGGAGTTTGTTTGGGATCCAAGTTGGGATTTTTTGTCATTCTGCTCAATGCACCTTGCTGCAATCTGGGTGCTTTGCTAATAGTTGATCTAGCATTCTAGCTCATATCTTTTTTCCTGTGTTTTTCTTGCAAAATGATTTATTGAGAAAAATGGCACAAGTTGAGCTTGCGCACCAAGAACTTGAATGAATTTATGCACATAATTCATAAAAGATTGTTGGCCTGCTCTGTTAGTTGGATCAAGGGCCAACTAGTATGTTCTAAGGTTGGAACCATAGTCAATCCGATCTGCACTGACCAAGATTGACATTTCAAGATCCTGTTTGGAAAAAAATGTTTTGACGAAGAAATCTGTTTGACAAAATTGTAGACATATGTATTCACGACTTGGCAATAATGTATAGTCTCAAATCTTTACTGAAGTTGCATTGAGATATGAAATTATTCTAGGTTTTTGACAACATAACTTGATAAGTTGCAAGGAGATGCAATTAGGGGACTTTGGTAGATGGGTAGAATTTACTCTGTTCATAATTCATATGATATACTTGAGATATTGGAAATTGATATGCCCAACATTTAGGTTTCTTCAAGATCTCTTTGTACAAAAATTTTAGGTGGTTGCGGACAACTATTTTCTTTCTAATACAATCCCCCTTTAAAGTAGTTCAGCAAAATAATATCCATTTTCGTTTGTTGATTTGCTTCTAGTCTCCAGTTTTGATGCTTCTCTATTACTTGGAAATTGCACTTCTCACTGTAAACTATGATGGACCCTCTAACATCAAATGGCTGTTATTGTCAGACTCGAAACTACAAAGAAGCGTTGCTTCTCTTCGATAAGATGAAGACATCACAGTCGTACCTGATCAAGTGATCCTTGCTACTCTTCTATCAACTTGTGGCCATACAAAAAATTTAAGATCTGGAAAAGCTATCCACTCATACATGTTGGTGTCAGACATTATTATTGATGCCCATCTCAATAATGCTCTCATAACCATGTATGCCAGCTGCGAGGACATGGAGATGACTGAGAAGTTGTACAATGGGATGCCAAGAAAGGACTTGGTATCATCAACTGCCATGGTCTTCGGATATGCCAAGAATGGAAAAATTGAGATTGCTCGCTCCATATTCAATGGAATGCCAGAGAAGGACGTGGTATCTTGGAGTGCTATGATATCAGGATATGCTGAAAGTACCCAACCTGATGAAGCGTTGAATTTGTTTAACGATATGCAAGAGTGTGGTGTCAGTGTCATGGGTGTAGGCCTTGGGTCCAATCAGTTCATTATTAGAAAGTAGAGATCAATTTCTATTGGAGTTAGAGATTAGTTTCCTTTTGTTAGAGATATAATTAGAGATATGATATTAGTTTCTATATTTGTTAGAGATATGATTGAGATTAGATTATATCTGTTAGGGGGAGCTTATCTATATAAGAGGGCTACCGCATGCTATTAAAATCAAGTAGATAAATAACAAAGTCTTCCTCATCTATAATCTCTCTCTCCTTTTACGCAGACGCCATCCGGTCATCCTTTTGGTAGTGTTTGCCCTTTATGAACTAAGATTCATGACAGTTTATGTGTGGAATTTATGAGAGCAAAAAAAAAACTGTCACATAGGCAAGCAGAGCACTGAAAATATACATGATAAAAATCATAAAATTTCACAAGTTTTGCAAGTAAAACGAAATTGGCATTAATTCGGTATTACATGTTGGGAACAGCATGCTTTAACATGATTAATTCCTATCAATCTGCAGCTAATAGCCTAATACCCTGAGTACCCTATCTGCTTCCTGTCTCTCTTATGATCGTAGTATATCATGACTCCCAACTTCAGGCCAAGGCAGCGCCCACGCAAGCGGCGATGGTGATGAGCATGATCATCATCTGTACCGACGAATCACGGTCTCCGTCGGAGGTTGGTGGAGGCGGCGGCGGCGAAGTGAACGACGGCGCCGGCAACGCTGGTGCTACTGATCCTGCAGTATCAAACCAAATCTCATCAGTACGTTTCAGCAGGCGTATATAGTGCATATGGATGCAACGATGCATACGCGTGCAACTGCGGGTTACCTGAAGGTGGCTGCGCCGTCGGAGACGATGCCGCTGGCGGCGAGGGCGCCGCCGACGGAGACTGCGCGGCCGCCGGAGACTGCGGCTCGTATGGAGGAAGCACCAGCCCTTGCACTACAAGATCCAAAAGAGCAGCACCACCGTTAAGCAACTAGCTAGACTTACAGAGGCGGCGTGCATGGAAAATGGAGATGATGAGGCTACTTACTGTTGCAGAGCTCGATCGGCGGCGCGAGCTGGCCGCAACTGGCGGGGATCGCGAGGGCGCGGGTGACGTTGATGTCGTAGCCGGTGGAGCGCCCGAACTCGCCGTTGGCGACGTAGCAGAGGCAGAACGGGTCGGCGTCGAAGGCGGCGCCGTACGCGTCGCAGCACGCGGGCGAGGCGGCCGGCGCGCCGCCGAACATGAAGTCACGGCACGTGAGCAGGCCGTGCAGCGAGTCCCGGCAGTACTCATCGGCCGCCGAGGCCGTTGATGGCAGGAACGCCGCCGCCGCCGCCGCAAGGACGGCCAGGAGCAGGAGGAGCGGAAGCCGTGAAGACGCCATGGCCGTCGGAAGCTAGAGATCTATCCAACAAGTTAATTGGTAGTGGATCAGGGAGGGAGAGGATACGCTTGCATGGGGCGGAAGGGTGCGACGTCTACTTACAGGGGCTGTTCTTTTATAGTTGTGGTTTATGGATTTTGATAAAAATATTTAAATTTTAGCTGTTTACGATAGAGGTTACGGAGAGAAAGATACTCACTGTGATTTTGAATGATATAGATATTGGATTTTAACGTGTACTATAATTATCTTATATATCCCATCTTAAAAAAATACCCTATTTAAAAAGTTAAAAACTATAGCAAAAATTAAAAATCACTTTTAAAAGGTGCATAGATGCATACTTGAAAGAAGACGAAAACATTGCATCGTGCAAGGAGTAGACGAGTTAACTCTGCGTCGAGTAGAGTTGTATCTGAACCAAACTAGTAGTAAAACTCCGCGCAGCACAAAGCCTAAGCTTACACGATGCCATAGATGGATTTTGTCTGGACAAACTGCATGCAACACTGTTTAATATCCCACGTCGAAATCGCTAAGGTGCAGTACGATATCGACACAGACAGCACGTGACCAATTGGGCCGCACGCTGAGCCCAATCTCTGCCCAGCCCCCGTTCCACCTTCCGAGAACGTTTCCCTTATCCCTTTTCTTCCCAGAATGCCTAAATGTTTTGCTATGGATAAATAAAATTATGTTATCTTAATGTTTCGGCGACATGTGTGAGCTCGCTGCTGGAGCTGAGCCCGTGCCTGCCCTTCTTCAAGGACGCGCGGGCGACGGCGGCACCGGAGGGCTGCTGCGCGGGGCTGCGCACCATCATCGACGCGCAGGCGGTGTGCCTGTGCCACATCGTCAACCACACCCTCGAGTGCGCCATTGGCGTCGACATCCCCGTCGACCGCGCGCTCGCTCTCCTCGGCGACCTCTGCCGCCTCGCGCCGCCGCATGACATCTTCGCCAGCTGCACCACCAAGGGTAATTAACAAGTGTGAGCGGCTAGTTAATTACGTACGTAATAGTTGATTAGTGCTACTAATGGTTATGCTTGACTTGTACAGGTGGCGTGCCGCCACTCTACGCTTGCCCGGCTCCGTCGGCTTGAGGTACGTAACTCATCATCATCATCATCTCATCATCTTGGCATGTATATGTTTGATTCAGTAATTATAATTGTCTGCAATTTTTGGCATATGATGAGAATATGAGATAAGCTTATGATACAGTAGTTTTTTATCATTCCTGACGGAAAATCGCTTTAATTTTTTCAGGAGATGAGTAAGGAAAATAATCGTCGAGAAGGGAGGATTTCGGCATCTCTACCCCTCTATAATACACCAAAATTTTCTTTACTAAATCCACCCCCCTCAATCACCCCTATAGTCATGCCTAATCTAAGTCCACCCAGATTTGTGTACCAAAGTAATCCAACTTAATACAAATGAATAGCCTGGATCTCTCCTCAAGGCTTCTTCTCTTACTTATTGAAGATCGTAAGGTCAAAATCATCTGGATCATGCACATCATTTGAACCTAGAATTCCACCCCACGCCCACAAAAAAAAGGAAGGAAAAACTTTCCCCAATCTCACCCGTATCTCTCTCTCTCTCTCTCCTTCACGTATTCTACATGGAAACTTCTCAATCTCTTCTCTCTCTCTCTCTACCTCTCTCTCGTTTTGCCGTACGTTTTGCACACGACTATTTTTGCCGTCGTCGGGATCTCAATCATCCGGATCGTTCTGCACACGACTTGGTGAGCGTACTCCTCGATCATCCGGACTTCTCAATCATCCGGATCGTTCTGCACACGACTTGGTGAGCGTACTCCTCGATCCCGACGTCCAGCGCACTGTCTTCACGTCTCTGGTGCGTGCAGTTGGACTGTCGGCAGCCACGTTCAGGTGATCAACACAAACACCCATCTTGTGATTACATGCATCCATTACTTTCTTTGGACATGACGTTTGATTAGAGGTGAAGTGATTAGTTGTATGATTAGTGAAAGGTGATTACGGATTGTATGCATGCATGAGGTTTGAACGTGAGATCGAATTTTGTTGACTGCATGCATGAGGTTTGAACGTGAGATCGAATTTTGTTGACTGCATGCCGCGGGCGAGCGACGAGTCCAGGCATCCACACCGTCCAGCCGAAGGAAAATTGAAGCCTCCGTCGGCACGCTCGAGAACTTCGTCCGTCAGGTACAGTACTACATATTTCTGATTAACATTGTTTGTTAGTTATGTACATCCTAATTGCGCTGTTCTTAGTCTTTTATTCTTTTAACTAAAGAACTAGCAAAGCTTGAAAAATTCTACAGCAAGTACTTTTAAAAATTAGTTAGTTACAAACTTACAACACTAGCTATGCAAACGCAAACATCCGGAGACAATAGCATGCTGCAGCCCAAACCAAATAATGGTTTATATATTACAGCCTCTATTCAGTAAACTGATTCAACATGTATGATGTGATGTAAGCTGCCTATTTTTAGAACAAACCAGGTTTTCAGAGAACAAGATTAGAGCAGCAACACCTCAAAATGACCATGTCATGTTATGATATATACTAGCAAGGTGGTCGTGACTTACAACAAAGTCTCAAAGAGTATGATATATACTATTAAATATCATAAATTGTATAATAAGTATTAATTTTATCTTACATATATAGCAATGTTAGATTGTCTAAATAAAACTCTACACACTCAATAGCAATGTCTGAAATTTAAGGGATGAAAATTTTAGAATGTGCTCGTATATGTTTTGAAGCTCTCTCAAATGTAACTAAAGCTATTTTTCCTAGCATATCTAAAGCAAGTATAGTTGGCATCGCACATGGCTAGCAAACTACAAATAGGCGATATATCTGGTCAATTTGATCATACGTGAGCAACATGCATAAAAGGACAGATCAAGCAATACAGGGAGAAAAAACGCAATTGCTCAAACAAAACAAATATCCTAGAGAAAAAGGTGCATGCCAACATAAGCAGATTATCCAAGCTGATCCAAGGAAAAACTTCATCCTAGATTGACAATTAATATACATGCCATTACCTCGCAATTAATTGCAACCTCCCAAGTTCTCAGGCCAAATCTAATCAAGGCCAAATCTTTGGAGAAAGGTCCAAAAAAAGTTAAGTTGATTATACTCTGGCACTTGTGTCATACATAGCCTATGTGTTTTTCCAGAAGAAAACGTGAGGGCAGCACTATTTTAAGTTGATTATACTCTCTGGCATTGGTTCTTCCTGTGAATGTACTTGTGTTATGCATAGCCTATGTGTTTTATCACAAGGAAAGGTGAGTGCAGCTCTATTAAGTTGATTATACTCTCTGGCATTGGTTCTTCCTGTGAACGTAACCAAGACATATGAAACAACCGGAAATTCCAATGCACCCTAGACCAACCCCAACAAACACCTAAAGTACTACATGAGTATATAAACTCAAATAATAGAAGACAGCAAAATATCATCAGTACTCACGATTGGGCCATTCGCAATAGCATATTCTTTTGCAAATGTGCATGCCTGCTTGACAGCAAGAACATCCATTCTATCGACCTACACCAAACATAATTCAATGATCTCAGTAGCAAATAGTAAGTAGAACATAGACATGAAATGCGAGCTTGAGTAGTCCTCTTGCACTTGAAGCAGGAGATAACTCAAAGATCAGGGGAATGGATGAAGTGTATATCATGACGTACTGAAGAATAACAGAACTCATCATGAAGTCAATAGCTAAGGGAGATGAGATGCATTTTACTTGTAAGAACATAGTGTAACTTCTAGCCACGAACATATTAACCCTGTACATGCTGGAACTTGGAACAGCTAGATGTGCTAAAATACCACACTAAATCAAACACCCACTTCTGCAACTCAATAAATAGACATAGACATAGAGAATCTATGAGGTCAAACCCTTCATATAAAAACCACTACAAGCAATCAAACATACAACTAACAGATATCGAATTCATAAGTAAACCCTCATCAATCCAGGCACTATGATGAGCAAAATCAACAACAATAATTTCGCATCACCTTCAATCCAGGCACATAGTCGCCACGCTTGTAGTAGGCGGGGCTCTTCACCGCCCTCCACTCAGCCGTTCCCATCCCATCTGCACAATAAAATCGAACCCAGATCACATCACATCAAATGAAAAAGCAGATACCACGATGCAATCACTATTCGAAAAGTGGAGCGACAACTCACAATGGTTGTTCTCGCACCGATGGCGGCGGCTTCAAAGGGCCGACACATTGAGCGCCTTAAAGAGCTGGCCCGGTTTGCGGCACCATCACCATAGAGCGCGAAGGTGACAGTGTCCTCCTTCCTGTATACGGGCGAATGCAAGGCCACACCCGAGGGGCACCTGAGCGCCGACAATGCCGTGTCCGCCATAGAAATTGGCATCCTTCTTGTAAAAATGCATGGATCCGCCCTTCCCGCGGGAGCACCCGGCCTGGCGGCCCATGAGCTCGGAGAAGGCGGATACGAGGTCCCCGCCGCGAGCGAGGTAGGTGTAGTGGTCGCGGTAGGCGGTGATGATAGAGTATATATTACAGCAAATAGAGTATATGTTATGACAAAAAAACCCCTGCAAATCGATGAGGAATCAACAAATTGGAAAATGACCATGCCATGTTATAAAAAATACCTGCAAATCGACGAGGAATCATCAAAGCGGCACTCGCAAATGCTAATTATTCGTTCATTTGATTAGAGAGGATAGCAATAAAAGAATTCATTCGATTTGTCTTTGTTCAGAGGCGCGCGGTCGACGGCGGCCGATCGGTGCCTTTTCCCCGATCAACATGGATGTAGCAGAAGGGCCGATCGAAGACGATGCCGGACAAATAGTTGACCTAGAACAAGACGACTACAGGAAGCGTGCTGACGAGGATGTAAAGTCGATAGTCTTGAACACACAGATGAAGGCATCATCCCGACATAATAAACCTAAGAAGTCAAACAATGCAAAAGTCCTGCCTCAAGGTGAGTGGTCTTCAATTGTATCTTCTTTACTTATTTGGGAATTAATTAATAATAAAAATAATTTCTCTGTAGATTATGAGTGTACAAAAGAAGATGTTGATATAATTGAATACATGAAAGCAACACAAGAAAAAAGGGTACTCGTCAACATCGATAATAATTGGGTAAACAGAGATGACATGGATTGTCTTTTCCGTGATAGCGAGCAAGTGAATGGCGCTGTAAGTATGTTTAAGACTGTCTTTTGCATTGATTGATGTATACCAAATATCTGGGTTCAATTCTTTACTGTCAAATTAAAAATTTGCAGGTCCTAAGTGCTTATATTCATTGTATCCGGCATGAAGAACACCTACAACATAGAGAAGGTGGAGATGTTTATTTAGAAAATACATTTATTTCCAGCTTGCTAAAACGTGACGGAGACCCTAAGGTGGCATTGAACTATAAAGATGATGTAGATTATACAAGGGTCGAAAAGTATTTACACGATATGGTAACTTGTCGATGCCATAATTATTATATATATAATATCGTGCAGATGTTAATTTTGTTAATTTAAAGATAGAAGAAAATTTTGAGATAAAACTCTATTAGTGCATGTGTTCCTTCCAATTAATATTGAGAAGTTTCACTGGTACCTAGCGGTTGTGAATGCTAAAAAATGTGAGATACATGTCTTGGATTCTTTCGGACGAGAACTATCGGACCGTCGAGATCTCAAAACTACGGTAGGGCTTAATGATTAATATATAGTTTCATATTGTATTTTAATTCTAATATTCCTTTCTAAATCTTGGTGTTTCGGTCACAACAGTTAAGAGGACTGGAAAGAGTAATAAAACTTGCAGCAGAGCATACACAGCTGTACCGAGATAAATGGGCGGATATTAAAGTGGCATCTTGGCCAATTATAGATAAGATCACTGAGAGAATGCAAACAGATGGGTAAAAGATCATCAGATTTGTTGTGTATGCCATTGCCTGACTTGCAACCAGATTCAGATCACTCACGTTAGTTTTTAACTTTTGCACGGGTAAGTTGTGGTTTATGGATGATCAACTATATGGAGTATTGGACTGGAATTACTCTATCTGACCATGTGACCCAGGTAATTCATAGGGAGATTTCTAAACATAGTCACTTTTTTTTGTCAAATAATCGGTTAATAGATCAACACTTGCTTATATTTTCAGGATGATATAAGTAAGTTTAGGTTCAAGCTCCCTGCAATCTTGTGGAACTCCACATTAAACACAGCGAGAGGGTACCAGGATGATGAACAAGATAAAGAGGTCAGCGATAATCGAGATGATGTCATAATGATCGATAATCCGGGTGAGGTCACTCAACTGTCAGAAATTGCTGCTGGTCCTCGCCAAAATATTCACTGACAGAAAGGAACTATTGTATTGGTTGAGCACATACATCTGGTCGATAGACGATGAAGAGTGTTTAGAGTAAGTATTTTTTGCTAATTAATTGCATATACTAATATACTAAGATGTGATCAACTAATTGCTTCTGGTCCTTGTTTTTTGTAGCAAAGAATGGGTTGAAGCACCGCACCATATCCAATTTCTTTAAGTCTCGAACACTTAGAGATATTTTAGATGCAAATAAACCCATTGATTGTGATTGCTTCAACATGGGTGTTCGGATGGCTGCGTGCAACAAAGCCTTGTTGTGGTTAGATGACAAATTCCACTACATGGACCTCCGATTCTGTAAGTTGATATAATTGTTCCCTTGTTGTATATATATACATATATACACACACACATAATATATATATATATATATATATATATATATATATATATATATATATATATATATATATATATATACATATAAACAACTAATTCTAAATTTTGCAAAATGAACAGACCATATCTCAGTTTGGGCGAGATTCGCGGTGGTGTGACAAGCTAGACTGCAAAAACTGCAAAATTGCTTGAATGCTGGCTTTGACATGGAGTACGATATTTCACATTGCAGCGATGTAAGATATGTTCTGTATACTCCTTTAAAAACTTGTGTTTTATCATTTGTCACTTATAGACTCGGTGTTTGTTTACGAGTTCTCTTGCCATACCGTCAAATGAAGCACTACACATTATACATACTAGACATGGGCACCAGAACTGTGTCCATTATGGATCCTCATCCTAAAAATGGAATGTTTAAGGGTTCTGATCCATGCATGCGATATATACACAAATTACATAACATTGCCAATAATTTTAAACTCGCCATGGACTTGGCACATCCTGCATGGAAAGACAATATTTATTACTGGCATCGTAAATTCTCAACATGGGTTCCAAAAACATTGGACTGGTAATAACTTATAATATGTTTCATCTTTATTATCAATAATCATTTGATTTATCTACAACAATTAAACACGTGCTCTTCTCCAGCAACCTGTCAGGCTTCCTTGTATACAATTTCATGCGGTCGTGGGATGGTATAAGATTGCCATTGATCAACACTGTGAGCATATATATTCTCTATGTATATTTTGCAGACTAAATAGCAAATTAATAAGTTATCTTATTAATAATTTATTATCTACCACGCACAGGAAACACATTCACTGAGGACGAATTTCTTGGTGGACATTTTGAAGTGCAGTGTAAATGAATGTAAAGACATTATCCCTGCAGAACTCCACGACCTACTTAAGCAAATCAGAAATTAGATGGTTGAGGAGAGACATGACTTATTATTGCCTTTTTATTTATGCATTATAATTGGCCTAGGCTGGTAATTTCATGACCTGAACTTGCTGGTGATATACATGAGTGTTTTCCGGATTTTGAGTACCAGTTTTTGTTCTATTTCTATATATAATATTTCTAGCCAGATTTTCTCTTCCTATCATGGTAACTAATCAAGAACAATTTCCGCACGTCATCAACGGAACCAAAATGGGTAGTTGTAGCAGAAAATAAGAGCTACTCCTTGCCGTGGCAGCGAGATTGCCCGTTATTCAACACGGTGCATCAAGAACATAATCGAGAAGCAACAACCGCAGTTCTGCGGTTGGAACCAATTACGCTTACTTGGTGAACATGAAGGGGATGAGGTGACCGAGGTGCAGCGCCTCCGACGAGGGCCCCTCCCGTGTAGAGGTAGAACCTCTCCCCTCTCGTCATGAGTCCAGATCTCGTTCAAATCCCTACAAAAAGGTAATTCCAAAATTTCGTCGCGATTCCACCTCCATCTCCTCCTCTGACGAAAAGCGGGCTTTTCATGAGGTTACCGGTGGCGAAGAAGAGACCGCGGCGGTAAGCGCGCGCGCGATCGGCAGCGTGGCGTCGGCGCCGCAACCGAACTGATCGACCAGCTTGGCGAATCCATGGGGTAGGCTTCATCAGGCTAAAGCCTACCCTCCATGGTTTGCCGAACACCCCCTCCCCCCGGCCTCCTGCGGCGACCAGCAGTCACTGACTCGACGACGCCGACGAAACTCGAAAGAGCTGTCTGAGGAGAAGGCACAGAGCCAGGGGAAGGCCGAGCCGCCGAAGAAGTAGGAACACAGGCCCACCGGGCACCGGCCTACCGGCCGACACACATCCAGTACATGCTGCCTTGTTCAGCTTCGTGCTCCCAAATTTCCCCCAAATAGACCAAAATCCCCATCCATTCCCCTCCCGAGCTCCCGTTCCCCCAATCTGGTTCCATTCGCCCCTGGCGGGGATACCGGTCGCCATATCCGGAGGGGGACGCCGGGGAAGGGCCGAGGTGGAGTCGCGCTGTCACGGGGCGCTGGCGGCCGCCACCGTGCTGGCAGCGCGAGGCGCGAGCAGCCGCCGGGGCGGGTCGCGCCGTCGCAGCCTCGCGGAGGCGGAGGCGCCGAGGCCGGGAGCCGGGAGGCGGGAGGCGGGGCCGGGCAGCGGGAGGTGGGAGGCATGGAGGCGGGGCAGCGGCGCGCGGCGCGGGAGGCGCTAACCCTAGATCCCGAGCGGGCGCAGAGAGAGGAGGACGCGCGGCGCGCGCCGAGCGGAGGTGTAGGAGGACCGAGGAGGCGCGGCGGCGCGCAGCGCTGCGCGCCAGCGGGAGGCGCGAGTCGTCGGACTCGGACACTTGAGTCTCGGACGCGCGCGCTAGGGGCCGCCGGAGGCGGTGGCCAGGGTCCGGGGAGCGCGGGAGGCGGGGAGCCCGGGTCGAGAGGCCGGAGGCGGGAGGCGCGAGGCGGGGACGCCGGGAGGCGTAGCGATCGGCGAGGCGATATAACGATCGGTCATTGCGGACTTGCGGTCTTTTCTTCTTGTTATTTGGCTTTGGAGCCTAGGATGCTTGCCGCTTGGCACCGGGAGTCTGAGTCTTGGTTCTTTGGCTTGCCGCTTGAGTGCTTGGTATCTTGTTATACTCATTATCTCAATTAGCAATTAATTTATTATCTTGTTATCTTCTTGAGCTTATTTGATTAGCAATTAATTTGTTATCTTGTTATACCATGAGCTTATTTGATTAGCAATTTGGTATCTTGTTATACTGTTCATGATCATTTAAGTAATTAAATACAATTTGTGTTGTATCACTAATTTTTAATTTTGATGTAAAGATTGTTATCTACCGGAACCATATTTACATGTTTTAGGGATTCACTTGCCATTAGCGAGGTACCTCCATTGTATCTCTCTTTTTTCTTTGCTTTTATTCATGTATGAAACTATGAATTTGATTACACAAGAATACAAAACTATGTTTCTTACAAATTAGTTTAGTCAATCGATGTGTAGGACCAACAATTCTAGGAAAACCTTATGATCTGGTAGAAGAATGCAATTTTTCAGCCCACCCTTATTTTTCATTCTAGATTCGCCACTGTCGTAGTCGATGCCGCCCTTCCCCGCTGACACCTCCCACGGGTTCACCACCTGCTCCGCGGCCTCCCCCTCCTCCTTCTTCTCAACCTCCAGCGCAACCGCCGCCATATCTAGAACTCCTACCCTCTCTCTCTCTATATGGTCGCCGCCGACGAGGTCGCCGGAGATGAGATGGGAGGTGGCGGCGCGGAGGGGTGGGTATAGGAGCGGTTGAGCGGTGCTAAACCTCAGATTTGTTTCTGCTCCTCTGGCTGACATGCGGGGCCCGATGTCAGTAGCGAGAGGAGCAGTCATTATGCGGGATTGAGTGTCGGGTCTAGCCTTCTATAGTAGCCGTCGCGCCGATGTCAGTAGCGAGAGGAGCAGTCATTATGCAGATTTATACCTCCAGTACCAACTCTTGCTTCTCTTTTATTTTTTGCAGACTATGTGAGGGTGGTGAACTATTGGATCGGATTTTGGCAAAGTAAGATAAGATATATCCTCCATTTCTTGTTTCATGTATATTTTTCTCTCCCTATGTCAAAGGTTGCTAGATTTTGTGCTGTCTTTTAGTTTCAATAAATTTTAGCTTGATGTTTTGCTGTCAGTATTGTTTAGTACAAGGACCATTACACTGTCTAGCCTACTTTTGCTTTTTCACTTACCCACAGTATATGTACTGTTTGTGTTACAGACAGAAGAAGAAGAAGAGGAATATGTGAACATTGCCGATACTACAACTCAATAACTTGTCCTAATGGACCGGACAAAAGGAGGTCGACGCGTATTTGGAGATGTATCAAATAACATAATCACAGATGACCACAGAGAAGAGAGGAACAGAAAACAACGAGAATACCGTGCAAGGAAGAGGGCTGAAGAAACAGATGAGCAAAGAGAAGAAAGAAACAGAAAGCAACGAGAAAACTATGCAAGGCGAAAGGCTAAACAAAAATCAACTACTCCTGGTAATCCTTGATTGACTGCACCTGGCTCAAATATCCATCTATAAAAAGTATAGTATTTGCATATTTATGAGTTTACACACGTTAGGTTGCGCCCTATCACCATATGGTACACGGTGCTCGACGATTTTAAATCCTTCAGGAATAATAGGTAGCCACGTACAAGCCTCTGCAGGTAAATAGTAGTCTATATTGCTTTGCTAACATGTTATATATTATATATCAGAGTCTAAATTTCAAAATATCGCAGATGCTTCCCCCACGGTAGGCCAACAACCTACGTATGGATCAGGGTGTTCAACTCTGAACCAAGCATCACCCATAGTTGGCAAAGAAAATATTTTTCCGGATGAAACCATGGATTGGCTACATAGAAATGATAATTATGAGAGACGTGGGAAATCCACTTGTGATACCTATAAGAACAGGCTCCTGACGAATCGAGCACTATACATAAATATGGAAGAATCTAAGAAGGAAAGGTTGTTGCATAGTAGACGAGATTAGAAAAAGATAAAATCAAGTTGCAACAAGATGAATGGATCTGCAGATAATTATCCAAGCCTAGGTGAACATGTTTGCAATATTTTTTTAATAATATGTTAACATCTCTTTGTATCTAGTACATGTTTTTTAACTAATTCTAAGAGCTAACCTTCAATACAGTTGTCTTACATAAGTGAGGGTAGTATCGATATCTTGCCCAATGATATAGAATATGACAGTCCTTTTAGAGCCTCTGGACCACAGCGGTGATGAAGAAGGTGGGTTATTCGGCGATAATTTGAATGTTTACGAACCAACCATGACTGACTTAATAGTTTTGCTGATTTGTTATATATAATATCATGCAACAGATCATCTTGAGGCACCACAAAACTTGGACATTGAGATCATAATGATGATGAAACAAGGCAATTCCTTGGAGAAGGTAACTAGAAGTTATAGTTTGAGTCATTATATTATCATGACTAAAAAATTAACATGTAGTGATAACCATCCCTTTTTTACATCACAGATGATGCATTCGAGTCATATCGTGTACATCCCAATGGTGTTGACCAGAATGACACCGATGATCCTTATGACTATGTTTACCAGGACTTGCCAGAGAGACACCATGTTTTGAGAAAAGTCCCTGACTGCATGTATTGTGGAGCCATACGATTTGAATATGAGCCTCCTAGGTTCTGTTGCAGGAAAGGAAAGATAAAGGTGCATATTCCAGATGTTCCTGCTGAATTGAAAAGGCTGTTCACAAGTCAGGTTGATAATGATGCAAAATATTTTAGACAACATATACGCTACTTCAACTCTCATTTCTCCTTTACAACCCTTGGAGTCAGCTTGGATCGACGATATGCCACCGCAATGAATGCGTATATATACATTCCGTGTGCATGGTGCCATGTACCATCGTCTGGACCATCTGGTGCCAGGTTGTAAAGGCCCTCGTCACTTGCAGCTCTACTTTTATGATACAGAAGATGATACATTACCCCACAGAGTGCGAAGATCTCCTGACCTTGATATCAACCTTATAAGAAATGTTTTAAGAATACTAGAAGGTAACTCATACGGACAGACATTCAATAGAGTTGGAGCTATTCCCAATCTTGATGACTACGTAATTGAGCTCAATACTAATGTCACGCCTGACTAGCGAAGGTGAGCAATTTATTTTTGTACTGATAACATGCTTATGTATTTACTACTTATATAATTTTGTTATTAATACACCGCATTCTTTAGTATGACTGTGTTAACCAAATGATTATTATTTCTTATTTCTTATAAAAATAGGTACAATGCTCCAACGGCCTCACAGGTTGCAGCTATCTGGTCAGAAGGCAATGATCCACAAAGAAGTTTTGATAGGAGTGTGCTTATGTATGCCAGAGGGGATCGCCCACGCTATATTAGAGCTTATCATGGATGTTATGATCCATTGGCATATCCATTGTTTTTCCCTAGGGGGGAAACTGGCTGGAATAAGTTTATGCTGTACAATGATGATTCTACCTTTCATGGTACTCCTTCCTCTTCCTGTAATAATTTGTCTGGCATGGGGGCAGACACTTGTACGGGATCAATAGGTACCTACCGAAGCTCTATTTTTTCACATTTAATTTAATGTTGGTTTACATACTAAATAATTTTCCTATGGGGGCAGATCATGGAGAGCAACATGCCGAGGTGCCTGCTAGGGAAATAACCACTACTATAGATCCAACAACAAGTACCTACATTAACACCATTTGTACGGCATCTTATTTGATCTAATGCATGTGTATTATATACTAATACTTTCCCTTTGACACAGATCATGGTGAAAACGATGCTGACATACAACAAGGCGATTTATTAGGTAGCTGGTAGAAGAGAACCAATCGCGGATATGTGACAAAGAAGGGAATACTATTGTTTCTTGATGCAAGTTAGAAGGGGCTTTTAACATCTTGTTGTTCGGAGGGAGGCTTTTCCAACAATGGGCTGTTGACATGTATATCAAGATTGAGTCTATGAGGCTTGATTGGTATTCTAACCCTGATAACCAAAAACTAATACGTGCTGAGCTATATCAGGTGAATGTATTTTCACAATTTATTACTTGCCAATGTTTCATGCATAATAATTTTGACACTCATGAGCCATCCATCTTATACTATCTACCTGAATATAGGGTTTGGTTGATGTAATTTCTGCTAGTGAGACAAGAGCTTCAGAAGTTGGCAAGAGAATAGTGCTGCCCCGTACCTTCCCTGGTGGTGATCGTGACATGATGCAAAGATTTCTCAATGCAATGGCTATTGTACAGCGTTTTGGTAAACCAGATTACTTCATCACCATGACTTGCAATCCATATTGGGAAGAGATTACAGAGCATCTTGAACCTGGGCAAAAACCACAAGATAGGCTAGACCTTGTTTCAAGGGTTTACAGAGCCAAGTTACGTTCGATGAAAGATTTATTGATCAAGAAAAAAATATTTTGGAGAGGTTGCAGCATATGTGCATGTTATTGAGTTCCAAAAGAGAGGACTTCCACACGAGCACATCCTCTTGATCATGAAATCAGGTAGTAAGTTAACAAGCCTAGACGGATATGATAAATTCATATCTGCAGAGATACCAGACAAGGACAAGTACCCTGTGTTGCATGATCTGGTCATCAAGCATATGCTACATGGACCATGTGGAGTCTTGAATCCAAAGTGTGCTTGTATGGTAGATGGAGAGTGTCGCTTTCGCTATCCTCGAGAATTTTGTGCAGCAACACAACAAGGTAGTGATTCATATCCTTTGTATAGAAGGAGGGATGATGGACAACGTGTGAAAATAAGAAGGGCTGAATTGGACAATAGGTGGGTTGTTCCGTATAATCCTGGGTTATTGATGAGGTATAACTATCACATCAACGTTGAAGCCTGCTCCAGCATCAAAGCTATTAAGTACCTGTTCAAATATGTGTACAAAGGCCATGACTGTGCCTCATTCTCAGTCGACCCTTCTGGAGTTATCAATGAAATACGTCAGTACAGGGATGCTCGATACATATCACCGCTAGAAGCGGTACATAGGATCTTTGGATTCCATCTTTTTGGTGTGTATCCCGCTGTCTTGCAGCTCCAGTGTCATCTACCTAACATGCAATCTGTTATTATCGATGAGACTAAAAATCTAGAAGATGTTGTCAATGAGCCATCTGCAAGTATGACAACACTTACAGAATACTTCAGTTTGAATCGAGTGGATACTTATGCAAGGAATTTTTTGTACAGAGAACTTCCAGAACACTACAGGTGGATCGGTGGTAGCAAGTTGTGGCAAAGAAGAAAGAAAAAAGGACAGATTGGGCAGATTGTGTATGCTAACCCTGCTGAAGGTGAGAGATATTTCCTGAGGGTGCTTCTAAATCATGTAAGAGGTGCGACCTCTTATAATGATCTAAAAACAGTAGCGGGTATCACTTACTCTACTTTCAGGGAAGCATGCGAGAAGAGAGGACTCATAGAAAGGGACGAGAATCCTAACACTGCAGTAGTAGAACAAATGGTGCTTAGAGACATTCGAGATTTAATTCAGTCAATGGGGAAGGATATCAGAAATTATGATCTTCCTGAGGTCCATGATACAGGTAATCCCTCCCCCACCCAATAAAACTCAAGCGAATGGACACAGATGCATATCTTATTGCATAAAACTTATAATTCTTTTTTGATAAACTACATGGTATCAAATATATTATTCTATAATTATTCCTGTGTATTAAATATTCCCAGTATTGTCTTGCTTTGTATCATGCAGATGAATTTAACAACGACATAATGAGAGAGGTTAGGGAGGAACTTTCTGTGGGTGTCGACCAAGAACATTTGGATATATATAAATCCCTTAACAAGGAGCAGCGTGCATGATTTGATGAAATCATACATCATGTCATGAATAAGAAGAGCCAGGTGTTTTTCGTGGATGGTCTAGGAGGAACAGGAAAGACATTACTATACAAGGCACTTCTTGCTAGAGTCCGCTCAAAGGGATTAATAGCAATTGCAACGGCAACTTCCGGTATTGCGGCGTCAATATTGCCTGGAGGACGCACAGCACACTCAAGGCTCAAAATCCCAATTAAGCTTGCTGACAATAGCACATGCAACTTAACAAAGCAAAGTGGCACCGCTGAGTTACTGCGTACGGCATCTTTGCTTATTTGGGATGAGGTTGCAATGACAAAACGTCAAGCTGTCGAGTGTCTTGATAGGTCCCTACAGGATATTATGGATTGTTCTTTGCCATTTGGGGGAAAGGTTGTGGTATTTGGTGGAGATTTTAGGCAGGTGCTTCCTGTGGTAAAACGTGGGACAAGAGCACAGGTAACAGATGCTACGCTGCAGAGATCATATTTATGGGACAATATAAGGAAGACACGATTGTCACGTAACATGAGAGCTCAATCTGACCCATGGTTTTCAGATTACCTACTCGAATGGAAATGGCACGAAGAGACGATTGGAGATGATTATGTACGCCTACCGGATGATATTGTAATTGGATATACAGACGACGAAGATTCAGTAAACAAACTCATTCAGGAAATCTTTCCATCACTTGAGGAAAATGCAAGATCAACAGCTTATATGAGCACACGTGCCATTCTTTCTACCAAAAATGCACATGTAGATCAGCTAAATGCAAAGATGATTGACAAGTTTCGGTGAGGAAAAGGTTTTCATAGCCGACTCATCGATGACGATTCAAGAAATAACTACTCTATTGACTTCCTAAACTCCATCACTCCAAATGGTCTGCCTCCACATGAGCTCAAAGTGAAAATCCACTGCCCTGTGATCCTTCTCTGCAATCTAGATCCTAACCACGGATTGTGCAATGGAACAAGACTCATGGTTAGAGCATTCCAAAACAATGCAATTGATGTAGAAATAGTTGGTGGCCACCATGCAGGCAAGAGGGTGTTCATTCCTAGAATCCCTATGGCTCCGTCCGACGATATCTCACTTCCTTTCAAGTTCAAGCGGAAACAATTCCCGATCCGCCTGAGTTTTGCAATGACCATAAACAAAGCGCAGGGCCAAACCATCCCAAATGTTGGCATCTACCTTCCAGAGCTGTTTTCTCACATAGACGACTTTATGTCGCTATCAAGGGGTGTATCAAGACAAACGACAAGAATTTTGGTCAAACCAAAGAAAGAAGTAGATGCCTCAGGGAAGAGCACCAAAAATATTGTGTATAAAGACGTCCTAGCATGGTGATGTGGTAAGTAGATAGTCCACAAACACCTATTTCCTTACTGTGTTTCATATTTTCTTTATGTGACAAAAATGTTTGTTTTCTTTGTAGCCTCAAGTTTAAACAATGTGGGGATGGAGAAAGTCGTCGGTGGGTGAGTCTAATGATGTTGTCGCCTCCTCAAAGGATCAGTCGTTATGTGACATTCATTATGTGACAAAAATATTTGGTTATACAATATATGAGACGTGAATCTTAATGAATCTAATTGTTCGTTTTACTTTTTACAAATTTTATCTTGTTTTATATTTTACCGTAGCGTTAACACGGGCACACTACTAGTCAATTATAGCCTCTCTGGAGTGGACGAAGGCGTCATACACATATATGGATGCAACCTAATTAATAATATTGCCTACGTATATGTAGTTAAGATCTCTCATCGATCAATATTGTGTAACACGACAGATATGTACATGCTATTGCCATGCACAATCAGTAAGAAACAAGTATATGGTATCACATTAATTATCACACAAAACTCCTCTCCTTTGTTGAGGCTTGCTGAGATCTTGAATTTTATTCTAGTCAAACCTCAGGCCAATATGCCATATAATGCCATGCAATCACGACCAACGCTCTCCTTTTTCGGCTTTTCAGTTAACTTTTAGTTTTAATTTTTTTAACAGTTATTATTTATTAAATTAATAAATCACAGCCAAAAATATAATCACCAGCACAAGATATCGGCCCTCATAACGGTCGCACCACTGACCAGATACTAACGGTCGAATCGATCTCGACCATCCGAGACCCGATCGGACGGCTGAGAGGGCTCAATTATACGGCTAGTACGCTACTCAACCATTAGCCGCGCAGCCCAACTCAAACCTTTCCAAATGGAGGCGCGAGAGCCGCCTCCGCGAAGCCTATTCTCCCGCCACCTCGGGCAGCTCCACGCCCACCTCCTCCGCCGTGGACATCCCTCTCCGCTGGCGGCGATATACCCAGACCCCGACCGCGCCTACCTCTCCGCGCTCCGCGCCGCAGCCGCGCCGTCCCTCGCTCTCGCCGCCTGTAACTGCCTCCGCCGCGCCGGCCGGGACGCCGCGCGCTCCCTGCCCTGCTCCGCGCCTCCGCTCCGGCGCGCAGCGACGCCACCGCACGTGGAGCGCATGGACTGACTGTCCGGGTCGGGGTGCAGGACGATGGGTTCGTCGGGACCGCGTTGGTCGGGGCGTACGCGTCCCGCGCCGGGTGTTCGCCGAAATGCCCGAGCGGGACGTCATGCTTGACGGGTAATCCGCCTGTCCTAGTTCCAGTCGTTTAAGGAGTTGTTTGGGATCCAAGTTGGGATTTTTTGTCATTCTGCTCAATGCACCTTGCTGCAATCTGGGTGCTTTGCTAATAGTTGATCTAGCATTCTAGCTCATATCTTTTTTTTCCCTGTGTTTTTCTTGCAAAATGATTTATTGAGAAAAATGGCACAAGTTGAGCTTGTGCACCAAGAACTTGAATGAATTTATGCACATAATTTATAAAAGATTGTTGGCCTGCTCTGTTAGTTGGATCAAGGGCCAACTAGTATGTTCTAAGGTTGGAACCATAGTCAATCTGATCTGCACTGACCAAGATTGACATTTCAAGATCCTGTTTGGAAAAAAATGTTTTGACGAAGAAATCTGTTTGACAAAATTGTAGACATATGTATTTACGAATTGGCAATAATGTATAGTCTCAAATCTTTACTGAAGTTGCATTGAGATATGAAATTATTCTAGGTTTTTGGCAACATAACTTGATAAGTTGCAAGGAGATGCAATTAGGGGACTTTGGTAGATGGGTAGAATTTACTCTGTTCATAATTCATATGATATACTTGAGATATTGGAAATTGATATGCCCAACATTTAGGTTTCTTCAAGATCTCTTTGTACAAAAATTTTAGGTTGTTGCGGACAACTATTTTCTTTCTAATACAATCCCTCTTTAAAGTAGTTCAGCAAAATAATATCCATTTTCGTTTGTTGATTTGCTGCTAGTCTCCAGTTTGGATGCTTCTCTATTACTTGGAAATTGCACTTCTCACTGTAAACTATGATAGACCCCTCTAACATCAAATGGCTGTTATTGTCAGACTCGAAGCTACAAAGAAGCGTTGCTTCTCTTTGATAAGATGAAGACATCAAGAGTTGTACCTGATCAAGTGATCCTTGCTACTCTTCTATCAACTTGTGGCCATACAAAACATTTAAGATCTGGAAAAGCTATCCACTCATACATGTTGGTGTCAGACATTCTTATTGATGCCCATCTCAATAGTGCTCTCATAAACATGTATGCCAGCTGCGCGGACATGGAGATGACTGAGAAGTACAATGGGTCGCCAAGAAAGGACTCGGTATCATCAACTGCCATGGTCTTTGGATATGCCAAGAATGGAAAAATTGAGATTGCTCGCTCCATATTCAATGGAATGCCAGAGAAGGACGTGGTATCTTGGAGTGCTATGATATCAGGATATGCTGAAAGTACCCAACCTGATGAAGCGTTGAATTTGTTTAACGATGTGCAAGAGTGTGGTGTCAGTCCCGATGAAATAACCATGTTGAGCGCCATATCTGCATGTGCTAATATCGGTGCCCTTGATAAATCCAGATGGATCCATACCTTCATTGAGAATCATGGGTTATGTAAGATGTCCATTTGCAATGCTCTTATTGATATGTTCTCCAAATGTGGGAGTTTAATTCTTGCCTTGAATATCTTCAATGCCATGCCTTGAAAAAATGTTATCACCTTGACTTGTATGATCACTGCATTTGCTATGCATGGAGATGGCAGATCTGCCTTGTCCCTATTTGATTAGATGAAAAGTGAAGGGGTTGAACCCAATGGAGTGACATTTCTTGGTTTGCTGTATGCTTGCTGTCATGCTGGTTTAGTGGATGAAGGCCGTTCCTTGTTTAAAATGTATGGTTCAGGAATGCAGGATTGAACCCAGGCATGAGCACTACGGCTGTATGGTGCATCTTCTGGGAAGGGCTAAACTTCTGCAAGAAGCAGTTGAGCTCATAGAGTCGATGCACTTAATACCTAATGTGGCTGTTTGGGGATCTCTGTTAGCAGCCTGCTGGACTTATGGTGATCTTGAGCTTGGTGCATTTGCGGCAAAGAAAATTTTGGAGTTTGATCCTAATCATGATGGAGCATACATGCTTTTATCAAATATACACGCAAAATCTGGTAATTGGAATGATGCTCAGGAGGTGAGGGGAGCAATGGAAGTTCATGGGGTTTCAAAAGAAACAGGCTGCAGTTGGAAGGAGCTGATGATACTGTTCACGAGTTTGCAGCTGGAGGCAAGAAACATTTGGAAAATGACAAGATCCTTTTATAGCTTGATGAGATAATTGCAAATTGACAATTCAGGGCTATGCTCCGGATATCAATGATGTTTGAGTTGATTTGTGCAAGGAAGATAAGAAAGATGCTGCTCTGCTGCACAGCGAGAAGCTTGCCCTTTCTCTTTAGCCTGATCAATTTCAGAAAGGGGATCTTGCATCTCTATTGCAAACAGTAGCAGGTATTTGTGAGAAATGCCACTCTTTCATGAAGTTACTCTTGCAGTTGCACAACAAGTGATTGTGTTGCGAGATAGGATTCTTTTTCACTTGTTGAGATTTTTTTGTGACTGTTAAATTAAGTGGAAATTATTGCCTAGATTGAATACTTTAATTAATCTTCCATGTTAGGTATAAAAAAATGTAATAATTTTGATGTAAACATATCATACATAGTTCTGTATACATTGTAGAGGGTATATTATTATTATTTTATTCCATAGGGGGGGTATGAAATTCAAATTCCCTTAGTCCATCTCTGTTGACTGTCTATAAATCTTTTGATGTAACTATGTAAGCATAATTTGGTGTTCTGTTCCATACCTTACCGAGGTTCATCTTATCTCCTCTATATGCAGTTCTACGATGAGATTATATTTTTTTTCTTGTATATTTAGACTAAAACTTGAATCTATACGTTAGAATATATATTGTGAAGCTATATTTTAAAAAAAATACGTAAATAATTATAAATTAATAAATAAAATCATATTATTATTTTAAATAATTTTGTCTTTTTTAATCTCCATAAGGATCCCGTAGGGTCGGGACTCCACAGAGACCAGGGGCAAACTCCCCTGGTAAGCCTAATACGGCCAGGGTGGGGCCACCCCGGGACCTCTGGCCCGCTGCCACCCCTAGGCACATCTTGAATTTTTAGGGTCTCACTAATTCCTACTTGGTCTTTGAGGGATAAGGGGAAGGAAAAAACTCGCCTACTAGTTTAGTATTTACTTGGTTTGTAAAGTATGCAAACAGAACTCTGTTAGATTTCTTTATATATATGAGTGTACCTAAAACAGAGTTATATAATAATCTACTAAATTTGAACATCTGTTGCATTCTACAAGACGGAGATGTGTAGAAAAATACTTCTCCATAATATGGAAATATATACTTGATTGAGATTTGTTCTGATGTACTTTTACTTCTACATATAACCTGAACATACTTGACTGATATATGTTCTAATGTACTTTGTTTAGAGTTTTTTTTTGTTCTTTTGCACTTGAATATATAATATATAGGCAGTTTATGTGTGGAATTTATGAGAGCAATAAAAAAAACCTCACATAGGCAAGCAGAGCATTGAAAATATACATGATAAAAATCATAAAATTTCACTAGTAAAACGAAATTGGCATTAATTCGGTATTACATGTTGCGAACAACATGCTTCAACATGATTAATTCCTATCAATCTGCAGCTAATAGCCTAATACCCTATGTGCTTCATGTCTCCCTTATGATATTAGTATATCATGACTCCCAACTTCAGGCCAAGGCAGCGGCCACGCAAGCAGCGATGCTAATGCGCATGATCATCATCTGTACCGACGAATCACGGTCTCCATCGGAGGTTGGTGGAGGCGGCGGCGGCGAAGTGAACGACGGCGCCGGCAACGTTGGTGCTACTGATCCTGTAGTATCAAACCAAATCTCTCAGACATCAGTACGTTTCAGAAGGCGTATATAGTGCATATGGATGCAACGATGCATGCGCGTGCAACTGCGGATTACCTGAAGGTGGCTGCGCCGTCGGAGACGAAGCGGCTGGCGGCGAGGGCGCCGCGGACGGAGATTGCGCGGCCGCCGGAGACTGCGGCTCGTATGGAGGAAGCACCAGCCCTTGCACTACAAGATCCAAAAGAGCAGCACCACTGTTAAGCAACTAGCTAGACTTACAGAGGCGGCGTGCATGGACCATGGAGACGATGAGGCTACTTACTGTTGCAGAGCTCGATCGGCGGCGCGACCTGGCCGCAACTGGCGGGGATCGCGAGGGCGCGGGTGACGTTGATGTCGTAGCCGGTGGAGCGGCCGAACTCGCCGTTGGCGACGTAGCAGAGGCAGAACGGGTCGGCGTCGAAGGCGGCGCCGTACGCGTCGCAGCACGCGGGCGAGGCGGCCGGCGCGCCGCCGAACATGAAGTCATGGCACGTGAGCAGGCCGTGCAGCGAGTCCCGGCAGTACTCATCGGCCGCTGAGGCCGTTGATGGCAGGAACGCCGCCGCGAGGACGGCCAGGAGCAGGAGGAGCGGAAGCCTTGAAGACGCCATGGCCGTCGCAAGCTAGAGATCTATCCAACAAGTTAATTGGTAGTGGATCAGGGAGGGAAGGGTGCGACGTCTACTTATAGACGCATGCTTGAAAGAAGACGAAGACATTGCATCGTGCAAGGAGCAGACGAGTTAACTCCGCGTCAAGCGGAGTCGTATCTGAACGAAACTAGTAGTAAAACTCCGCGCAGCACAAAGCCTAAGCTTACACGATGCCATAGATGAATTTTATCTGGACAAACTGCATGCAAGCTAGTAAAACTCAGCGCAGCCCAAAGCCTAAGCTTACACGATACCATAGATGGATTTTGTCGGGACAAACTGCATACAACACTGTTTAATATCCCATGTCGAAATCGCTAAGGTGTAGACCATACCTGTACCCGCAACCCCGATTTACTCCCACGGGTATACCCACGAAGGACGACGGGCGAAAAACCTCGTCCATACTCGTCGTCCGTGGGTATACCCGTTTACCCGCGAACTGAGAGTCACCATATGAGAGTTGAACTAATG
Source organism: Dendrocalamus sinicus (assembly GCA_036346575.1). NCBI lineage: Eukaryota > Viridiplantae > Streptophyta > Magnoliopsida > Poales > Poaceae > Dendrocalamus > Dendrocalamus sinicus. The sequence continues at coordinate 30,839,644 of CM070671.1, forward strand.
ACAAATACATATAAGCAACAGCTGTTGTTAGGAAATATAATAGCTATCAAAAAAGTTTATAACAATCAATAACAATTAGAGATATGAAAAAGTTTATAACAATCAATATTAATTAGAGATATTGCTATGATTGTGCCATCCCTAGGTGCAGTACGATATCCACACGGATAGCACGTGACCAATTGGGCCGCACACTGAGCCCAATCTCTGTCTAGCCCCGTTCCACATTTTGAGAACGTTTCCCTTATTCCTTTCTTCCTAGATGCCTAAATGTTTTGCTACGGATAAATAAAATTATGTTATCTTAATATATCGAGTTGAGGTATTGTCCAAATCGGTTTGCCCAACCCATGTTTGATCTACTCAGACATCGTTAGTCTACTCAGCTCATGTTCGGTCTGCTTAGATTTGGTTTGCTCAGACGTTGTCGGCTCTGCCTCTACGTTCGGCTATGTTGTGTCTTCATGTCCTTGGGTCAGGCACCCGTAGAGCTATTGTTTTTAGATAAAGGATGTATTTTTTTGGACTTATAGCTTAATTTTCTACAGTAACTAGTTTTCAAACATAATATTTTTAAGGTATGATCTATAAATTGATTGTAGTAGGTACTGTCTCGACTTTATCTATATCAGTTAAAATCGCACGCAAGTATCTTTTCAAAAACTCTCTCTCTCTCTCTCATGAATGATCACAATTCAAGATTTTAAGGAAAAAAAACCGATAAGCCACAATCAAAACCACCCCACTCAAAGATTGTCGCGCGCGCCAAAAAAACCGCGACCCAACCGTGCCCTTCCTTACGCCCAAAGCCCAGATGCGACCCCCCGCCGCTGCCGTGGCGGCCGACCCGCAGCTCCTGGCGGCGGCGGTCGAGGCGGCGATCGCATCGCGCTCGCCGCGCCTCGGCCGCGCCGCGCACGCGCGGGCGCTCAGGCTGCTCTCCTCCCCGACCCTCCCGCCCTTCATCTGCGCGCACCTCGTCAACCTCTACTCCAAGCTCGACCTACCCGCGGCGGCTGCCGCCGCGCTCGCCTCCGACCCGAGCCCCACCGTGGTCTCCTTCACCGCCTTCATCTCTGGCGCTGCGCAACACGCGCGCCCGCTCCCGGCGCTATCCGCCTTCGCTGCCATGCTCAGCCTTGGCCTCCGCCCCAACGACTTCACCTTCCCCTCCGCCTTCAAGGCCGCCGCATCTGCGCCTCCCACCCGCGCCACCATCGGGCCCCAGCTCCACGCGCTCGCCCTCAGGTTCGGATACCTCCCCGATGACCCCTTCGTCTCGTGCGCGGCGCTGGACATGTACTTCAAGACCGGCCGCCTCGCGCTGGCGCGCCGCCTGTTCGGCGAAATGCCGAACCGGAACGTTGTCGCGTGGAATGCGGTCATGACGAACGCCGTGCTCGACGGGCGGCCCCTCGAGACGGTCGAGGCGTACTTTGGGCTCCGGGAGGCTGGTGGGCTGCCGAACGTGGTCTCGGTCTGTGCATTCTTCAACGCATGCGCTGCAGCGACGTACCTGTCGCTTGGGGAGCAGTTCCATGGGTTCGTGGTAAAGTGCGGGTTCGAGGTGGATGTCTCAGTGTCCAACGCGATGGTTGATTTCTATGGGAAGTGCCGGTGCGCACGGAAGGCAAGGGCGGTGTTTGATGGCATGGGAGTTAGGAACAGCGTGTCCTGGTGTTCTATGGTCGTTGCGTATGCGCAGAACAGTGCAGAGGAGGAGGCTTTCACGGTGTACCTGGGTGCAAGGAGTGCTGGGGAAGAGCCGACTGACTTCATGGTCTCCAGTGTGCTCACCACGTGCGCTGGCCTGCTAGGCCTTGACCTTGGGCGCTCTCTGCATGCAGTTGCCGTGCGCTCTTGCATTGATGCAAACATTTTTGTGGCAAGTGCATTGGTTGACATGTACGGCAAGTGTGGGGGTGTCAAAGATGCTGAACAGGTTTTTTTGCAGATGCCACAGCGGAATCTTGTCACATGGAACGCGATGATTGGAGGGTATGCTCATATTGGTGATGCTCAGAATGCACTTGCAGTGTTCGATGATATGTTAAGGAGTGGAGAGACAACACCTAATTACATCACACTTGTCAATGTGATCACCGCATGCAGCAGAGGAGGTTTTACAAAGGAAGGGTATGAATTGTTTGAGACAATGAGGGAGAGTTTTGGGATAGAGCCACGCACTGAGCATTATGCTTGTGTAGTCGACTTGCTTGGGCGTGCAGGAATGGAAGACCGAGCTTATGAGATTATACAGGGCATGCCAATGAGGCCTTCTATTTCTGTCTGGGGAGCACTACTTGGAGCATGCAAGATGCATACGAAGACAGAATTGGGAAGGATTGCAGCTGAGAAGTTATTTGAACTTGATCCTCAGGACTCTGGGAATCACGTGCTGCTCTCAAACATGTTTGCGTCCGCTGGCAGGTAATGAACTCTTACTTACACTGAAGTTTCTCTTGAGGTGTTCCTCAGGATAGGTAAATGTTCCGAGAAATATTTCCATTGGATCAATAGATAGAAGACTACAGCTCAGCTCTAGATGCTAAACGAAATGGATTTTTCCACTCACAACATATCTGTGTGATGACTTCTCAGTAAATCGCGCATATTCTGTATAGCATTCGAGTTAACATAGCTTTAGAACATATTTAAATATCTGTTCATATCTTTTGGATTCTTCTGCTTGTAGAATGTGCCTACTCTTTATTTTTCTAAAGGCCCTCCTTTGTTCGTGAATCAGGGTAAATTAGAACAAAGACTAAACTAAAGAGCTATGTTGCATAAATAACAAAAGAATATCTGAATTTTATTATAGAAGACATTTGATGAAATATCTGTCAGATTATGCTGCATATTAGATACGCAAAGAAGAAAATGATGCCATATACATGATCAGTTGATTGTTTGACTCTGAATCAATAATTAAAGAGGTGCTTGTTCAAATCTTGAAGTAGGCTAATACCATTTTCTTAAACTTAACTTGGCTTTATGATATATTGCACTCACTCACAATTTGTGCTGTAGACTTAATGTATCTTTTGAACTTGTCCAGGTGGGCAGAAGCAACAGATGTAAGGAAGGAGATGAAGAATGTTGGGATCAAGAAAGACCCAGGGTGCAGTTGGATCACCTGGAAAAATGTTCTCCATGTTTTCCATGCCAAGGACACCAAACATGAGATGAATAATGAGATACAGGCGTTACTTGCTAAGCTCAAAAGGCAAATGCAAGCTGCTGGGTACATACCAGACACACAGTATGCCCTTTACGATCTTGAGGAAGAAGAGAAAGAATCAGAGGTGTTTCAACATAGTGAGAAGCTTGCTCTTGCCTTTGGACTGATTTGCATACCACCTGGTGTACCTTTAAGGATCATGAAGAACTTGAGAATGTGTGTGGATTGTCACCGAGCTTTTAAGTTCATATCTGGTATTGTTGGTAGGGAGATAATTGTGAGGGACAATAATAGGTTTCATCACTTCAAACAGTATGAGTGCTCATGCAGGGATTATTGGTGAAAGTTCTATCCATGGGATCTGTTGATGCATATTCTTTTGGCATGTCCAGAAACACTATTGCAAAGATAGAAGAAAAAGGTATGCAACTTTAGTTCCTGTACAATAGTTATATCATAGTATAAATTATCTTGCCAGAATCATAAAATTTTAGCTTCTTTAGCTATTGTATTATTTGAAATCCTTGGTTTGAACTTTTGAATAAGCAGAAGTAATCTGAGCAATATGGTTACTGTGTTACCACACTGTCAGAGAGTACTGCAGTAGAAATCTACCAAGCTACCAAACAACAGATTACTACTATAATCAAATTCTTCAAACAACAGATATTTGGTTTTTACAATTCAAACAGCTGTACTAGCACATTTTTTCCAATTTTTTTTTAAAAACCAATTGTTGCCCATATTGTTCGTTCATTCAAAATGATGCCCTACAGAATTAAAGGGACGACTTACTCTGGACAGCAACTTTACTTTCCATCCATCTTCATGTAGTCTTCATATAGTAGTTTGCTAAGATTATGCTTACAGAAATGAGCTTGTCACATCAATTTTTTGACAATAGTAATTGAAATGGTTTAATTGGACATGAGTGTGATGTAACTTGTAAGTTCTGTTTTTAGACTCTTATGATTTATTTTTCACAGTTGTTTGTAAGCATAGTATTTTCTCAACGAATTATCTTCATTTAGTCATTTTGGTTTCAATGTGTGCAGGTAAGATGAAAATAGTTAGGCTGGCTAAATGCCACAGTTGCACTCCGCCACTCCCACTGTGCTTGGAGAAAATCAAGGTTTATCCTGCTTAGACAAAAATAAAAGGACCCACACGATGCAGGCTGACAGTTCAGAAGAGAGCATTTGGCATGAAATCTGGTGGCTTTGAAGAGAAGCAAGCATTGGCAGCGCGCCACAGGGTGGCCTGCATACTTGATGCAGCTGCCTGGGATCAACTCAGGTTGCACATAATCTGGAGAGTGATCTCGGGGACATGAAGAGCACCTTATGTGCTATGCATGCAAAGCTCTATCATGTTGATAGATACGTGATCACTGAGAGAAGAAGGTTTCCTGGCGGCTTAAGGATTAGTTCAATTCGGCCATTCATGATATTGCTGACACGCTGACATCTTTGAGGCTAGAATTGGGCTGATTGTATTTTTTAATTTCATTTTGGGAAAAAAAATGCTAGGAAACAGAGTCCTAACCGGATGAAGAGTGATAGAAATTGCACAGATTTTTTAAGCTTGTAACAGGGTAACTTATGATACATGATGTTTGGAAAGTATCATATCAAACATCACTTGATAATTTTTTGCCCAAGTTTGCTGGAAAGTATTTTTTGCACTTCTTTGTTCTCACACAAGTCGTGCCTTATGAGGCATCGAAGCCATCCAAAATTTGTGATGATTTGTAAATATCACTTAGGTCTCTAAACTTGGTAGATTAGTTTTGTAAGCCTCAAGTCTTAAAAATTGTTTCACTTAGATCGTTTTGGATTATCAATTAGCTAAGTGCTAAGGTAGTATTGGCGTCAAGATACCGAGTTATATGGATCATCATGTGACCCCAAATTGCTGCATAAAACCATCCATATAAAATGGTTTACATCAGAGTTTGCACTTTCGCTCCACTGCCATGTCAGCACTTTTACCTAATTAAAAAGCCACGATGACCTAAGTAACATATAATTTGTAAGTTCTGAGATCTAAGAACCGCACTACGCATTAAGATACCTGTCAAGCTAATGCTCCATTTCAATAAACAGTGCCACTTCACTACAGGTTTCTCCAGAAAAAATATATTCACAAATGACACATGGCTACGATATATCGCCCTCCATTAATTTGGGTCGTTCACTGCACGAGCACGTATTGCCTACAGCTTGCCGTCATTTTTTTTAGCTTATGATTTTCTCTAATAAATAAATGGAATAATTTTTATCGTAAGTTTTTTCAAAATGACTTATCAGTATTTAGTTTATTCATACAAACGCTCATATTAAAATTAAAATTTAGCAGCTACAACTATAAATTATGCCGCGACAAAAGGAAAGCAACTGTAAACATTCAACCACAACCACCCGTATATGGAAGCAATGCACATGGCTATGGTCCAAACACACACCGCCACACGAAGACGACTCTACGTGCGTATGATACTACTGTGATACTGTCAGTACATGCGCGCATGTGGCAATTGTGTCAGCAAGCGGGGTTTTCTTTGGCCAAAGAAGCGTGGATATTTTTGGCTATGGTTTATAACTTATAACTATGGTTTATAGCTTTTCGCTTTAGTGTATGCGTTTATATGAATGAATCGAATGCCGACAAATTGATAAGCCGTTTTAAAAAGACTGTTTCTATAAACCACTTCGAAACAACGACAGAAAAGCTATTCAATTTGTTTGTTTATTTGAAAAAAGCCATTATAAGCTATAAGTCATGAGCTGACAATAGATCGTCCAGTGCTTCAAAACAATCGTGAAGAGTTGCCTCTGCCATGGTGACTTGCAAGTCCTCAGTGATGGCATGGTCGTCCACTCCCCACCGCCGGTCTTCCCAGGTGTGGATGACCACGACAACAGCCAACGTCGAGTGGAAGGACGCTATGTACAACGACGGCCGTGGCCTCGGCGTCTGCATGTACAAGCCGTGCGAGGACAGAGCAGAAGCGATCAGCGGGAAGAAGCTGAAGTGCTCGCCTTCTTCCAGTGGGCTGCTTCTGCATCGGCTCCTGCTCCTGGCCGAACTTTCATGCTGGTTTCCTCCAACTCGCCGCCGAGCTCCCGACGTCGTGCTCTCCTTCGACTACCGTCGAGCGCCTGGGCACTGCCTGCCAGCCACGCATGAGGATGCAGTTGCCGCGCTCCTCTTGCTATGTGACCGTCTCAGTCTCCATAAAGGGTAACCGGTTAAAAAGGTGAATAGGATGTTTCTAAATTCTTTTGACTAAAATCCGGTTTTTAGTAAGTATAAAATAAAATTTGTTTTTACAATTCAAGACCTAATTAATCTAAGCTTTACTATGTGCACCAATAGCCTAAGTTTAAATATGATTCATAAAGTGAAAAGTAAGTAATTCAATCTCTAGGAAAGTAAATGCACAAAGTAAAAAGCTATAAGAGTAAACCACAAGAGACAACAATCCATGTTTTCTCATGGTATCTGAGACTTTCCGATCCCTCCTAATCCATGTTAAGGAGCTTGAACAAATCAAGGTAGCTTAATGCGTGCATGAGCCTTCCTCAATCCACTAATGTACTTCTTTTTCACTCTGGATAGGTGAGCCCTAATCTTCTCAATAACGCAGAGCCTTTTCACAAATTTTTTGAAGAGATCACTAACTCTCATGTCTCCAAGTCGTCTTGGAGACGGTAACCTCCAAAATTAACAAATTTGCAACCTTCACTTGACTGATTGAAGTGCCAGAAAGCTCAAAGTGAATGAATGATCAAATTGCTCTTAATAAATGGCTCAAGTGTATGTGATCAAAGCTCAAAGGAGTGTGCTCTCTTGCCAACGCTCAAAGTGTGTTCTATTTAGATGCTCAAAGTGTGCTCTATTCAAGCGGGTAGTTGATTGGTTGTGATGGAAGCAGAGGAGTTAACGGATCAAATACGAATGAATAGTTCAGATATGAATGTTGGATAAAATAGATAATAAAGATATGATTGACACCATTTGAGTTTTAATATATCAAATATAAATCGAATAGTTCGGATATAGATATCGAATAAAATGGATAGTTTGGATATTGACACACCTAGATGGAACATGGGCTAGATTGTGTCCTAAGAAATACTCAACACTGGAAGTGGACGGCTAGGTGTACAGTTAGGTGTAGATTAAGGTGGCTAAGTATTAGGTTGGAAAAGTAATTATGGTGTTTGGATTAAACTTGGCTCTACGCAAAAGTAGCCCCATAGCCTTTCCCTTTTACTAGCTATGTATCTATATATCTATATACTCGCACTTGGCATGTGAGCTTGCTAAGTACTTTTGATGATTGCTCAATATATAGTTTCGGACTATGATCCATAAGATCCGGCGTATGGCTTTTATGTGTCAGGATTTGGAGAAGATGACGATGGTGGATATTAAGATTGCGGCCTAGTTGAATGCATGTGGTATATCATGTGTGCCTCTTTTGGCTTTAATTAATTTCAGCCACGTTTTAGTTGAACTCACTTGGCCTGTCAGCCGTACTGCAAGGACTTGACCATAAGCCTACACTTTGCTTTCATTGTAATAAAAGTACTTATCTATCTATTCACTAAAATAGATGTGATATTTAACAATGTTATATGGTGTGAGCTAGCTGCTAATTATAAGACTAGCTCATAATACACAGATGTTCTAGATGCAAAACTAGATCTAGACACATTGTCAAAGTGCCACGCTAGCCTGTCGTACTACGTTGATTCAGCCCATAGATGCCATGGTAGCATGGTCCCATCTCAGCCATGCCAATGATTGTGTCATGACAAGCTGCCACGGTAAGATAACTGGCATAGCAAAGACCTGCAACCATGCCGCTTCATTCTTAAAGCTAGTATAGATGCATTTTTTTGCTAGGTTTGCTGCACATGTAAGTCTTGTGACACTAGAATTTCTAGCGTGGTAATACTAGATCGCAAAGTCCTCATTCAGTGTGTGCATGTATTTGCATGGTTGACCACACGGTGTTGAGAAACTTCGGATCAAAGCAGCTCAATCCAAGTTGTTTGTTGAGTCACGTGATGCTCTTTTATCGTGTAGCAGCTTTTTATGTCCACGTCAATATATATCGACCCACTCATGTACATAGAATATTGTCCTATAAGGCCAACTGGTAGTGACACAAAAGTAGCATTGATTTAATTAATGCACGAGGATGCAGATTGGTGGTTTGTGATTGAATAGTGGATGGTGGTACAATGAAGGCACATGAAGTGTCAAAGAAGTAGTTGACCAGTCAAACAGTTGCGCTGCATATGAATCTAATTTGATTTTTAACCGGTTTCTATCCAAATTATTGTCAATTTTACTCCCAAGATTGTATCCAAACTTTGCCCAAAATTTATATTGACTAACTTCCAAATTGTAAATACTGGATTTCTAGACTTGTTTTACAAAATTATCCTAACTTGCTTCACACCTATATTAAATTTGTTTTATTTTTTATTTTACTTCTATGTTTGTCTTAACTTGCTTTTGAATTATAGGGACTTGCTCCACAGGTATACTAAGTTGGTTTTATTTTGAAATATTTGATCATTTGTCACATCTTTGATGTATCATTAATCATTTGCCCTATGATATCTCACTGATATGTGGACCCAGGACCCGCATGTTAGTTAGATATCAACCCGCATAATAGTTAGATATCATGGGGCAAATGATCAAAGGCACATAAACGATGGGGTAAATGACCAAATTTCCCTTTTATTTTTTCTTATAAATTATACTTATTTTGCTTCTATCTTTATTTCAATTTGCTTTTGAATTTAAGCTAACTTGCTTCACATCTATACTAAGTTGGTTTTATTTTACTTACAAATTATACTCATTTTGCTTCGGTGCTTATCCCAACTTGCTTTGGAATTTATACCGGCTTGCTTCACAACTATACTAATTTGGTTTTATTTTGCTTGCAAATTATACTAATTTTTGCTTCCATATTCATCCCAATATTCTTTCAAATTTATTTTAACTTGGTCCCAATTTTATGCTTGCTTGTTCTAAAATTTAAACTTATTTGAGTTTTTATACAAAATTTACTTTGAAAGTTTATCACGACTTTGCTTCCAAATTTATAGTGACTTGCTTCAATCGGTTTGGATTTTTTTTTCTTTTTTGTTCAAGTTATCTTGATTTTGCTTCACATCTTGCACTATTTTGATTTGAAATTTATTCATAATTTATTGCAAATTATACTTATTTTGCTTTTCATATTTATCCCAGCCTGCACAAATACTTATAGCAATTTGCTCTGAAATTTATGCTGACTAGCTCCCTTCAGTAATTCCGGTGCAAAGACGAGATCGAGGGCCTTATAGGTTAGCTCAATGAGGATTTGCAGGCACACATGATAGCAGTATAAAGTGTGCTTAGTAAGGGGTGCATGTAGATGTATAGCCGAAATGGGTGTTCACATCCAAATTGGCCCCGTGCAGTCAAGTCCAAAGCAGGTGTCCACACTCAAATTGATCCTGTCCAATCAAGTTCAAAAGCAGGTTATGTCCAATTGAACCTTGGACAACTTAGATCTAATCCCATCTCTATGTGTGCTCGGTTGGACAATGGCACGCATATGCGGTGCTTAGTTGAGTCCATACTATACTGCTGTATAGCGATTATTTTTTGCAACACAGTAGGGGTGCATTTTGGTGCTCCACGATCCGTCGGCTGCCCAAGTTCAATAAAGATGTCTGGCACCTGATATCTAAGATTAGATGGGAGAACAAACACCAATTTCTTGTTGTGGTAACAGCGTGTTTTGAAATGGCCATCTATATTCGGCATATCAACTTTCAATGAAGCCGTGTACTTTTCTCAGATCGCAATTGGTCATTTAATCCGTACATTTTCATTTTTTTTTAAAAAAACAGAGCTGCTCCATTTAGGATGTGCGCTAGCAATTGGCTATTACTTGAAATAAATTAAGCACCGGAACCAGCTTGACTCGACTTTTTAACCCAAAACACATTCAGTGAAACCACAAATGGCATAGAGCAAGGGCACTACGTGGAAAATATGACAGAAGAAAATAAAATAGCTTAGATAAAAAAATCAAATTATCTCAAAATTTCTTAATTTGAATTTATATTCTCTAAATTACAACGTCTTCGAGTTGCATCGCAGCATACGTACGTGCAAAGGCCACACACAGCGGAGCAGGCGAGCCGATCTAACCCAACCACGTTCCACTAAACGGCTAACCAAAGCACACCCCACCCACACGCCCTACCCCGCCGCCGCTGCCGCCGACGAGGACGCCGGCGGGAAGCTTCCAGCTCGCCCCCACGGCTCCACCTACCGTCCTCGTCGACCTGGATCGGACCCAGTCGCTGGCCGCGGAGCCCTCCCCTCGTCGGATGCGCTGGCCGCGCTCGGTTGCCGGGCTGCTGCTGCTCCTCCCCAGCCAATCCCCCCTGGCGTCGCCTGCCGCCGCCTGCCGGTTAGTACTCTGCGTTTAGTGTTAGATCATGTGACTCGGTCTAGGTTATTTTGGTAATGAATAATTGACAATGGTTAATTGATGATGAATATTTGATAATATTGTTTAGCGTTGTTTTGCGAGTTGTGTTGCGTGTGTGCGAACTGATGTTGGCCAAGTTGAGACGAACTTGTGCCGGAAGAATGTTCTTTGGTCTTTGCATGTGCAGGTTGAGCATGGAGGCGATCATGGTCGGTGACGAGGTGGACCGGAACTAGGATGGGGAGATCTGAGGTTCAGACGGTCAAGGAGGTCACGAGATGATCGGGCTCATGCTTGGGGCGCATGGAGATCGAAGGTGGATGATACGTGGAGAAGCTACGGGAGGTGCGGTCCTGGAGACTTTGACACGTGACGCGTTAGAAAAGTCGTGAGTGTGAAAACCCGTGTTAAGAAGGGTTTCGGGTCCCTTGAAAATTAGTGGGCCAAAAGTCTAGTTGGAGTTGGATTAGGATTCTAAGTCCTAGTTGGAGTTGGATTAGGATTTTAAGTCCTAGTTGGAGTTGGATTAGGATTATAAGTCCTAGTCGGAGTTGGATTAGGATTTTAAGGTCTAGTTAGAGTTGGGCTGTGTGTGTGTATATATATACATGCGGCAAAGGTGTACTGAACAGCCGTGACCGAGCGAGAAAAGAATTTGGCCGTGCGCTGTCTTTGGAGGGCGGCTACGGTTTTTGGTGGCGGCGTCTCGTCCTCGTCTTCCTTTGCCACGATACGCGTGCGTGAACTCAACGTAAATCCGATCGGCGGCGTGGTTATCTTTGCGTCGTCCCGAGACGACGGCGTGAGCGAAAAGGATACAAAGCGCGGCATGCATGCATTGAGTTGATCGTTTCGCCGAGACTTGTGATTAAAGGCGTGAGCATCGGCCGTGATTGAGACTGGATCTGCATGCGACGGCGAGCGTTTTTGTTTCTTCGTGCATGCTCTGACGTGAAGCCGCGTCTACGCGTCGTCGCATCTGTATGCCAAGCTCAGACGCTAAGGCTTTTGGGAATGCACTGCCGACTAGAAAATCTTGCATGGATGCCTACAGGAGCGACTAGAAGATTTGCATGCATGCATGCATGCATGCATTCCGTAAAAGCATAATTTGTGCTACTGCGTGCTCCTTGATCAATAAAGAGTAAGTTAAGTTTGTTTTTTATTTACTCTTTTATTGTTATTTTGGTTTCGTTTGTTCTTGTCGTTTTTGCAGATTAGAATTTTAGAAGACGGTAAATTTTGAAAAAAAAAACTTTCGGTGCGCACTACAATCATTCACCCCCCTCTGATTGCCATCGACGATCCTACAAGTGGTATCAGAGCCAAGTTGCAATGGCATCAGATCGGGATCGTTTTTCAGGTAAGCCACCGGTTTTTGATGGATCAGATTATCTTTATTGGAAGACACGCATGGAGGTTTTTCTTCAAGCACAAGGTAATTCTATTTGGCAAAAAGTTGAACATACATATGATGTGCCTCCTGTTGTTACAACTGAAAATTCATCTGATGTTGAAGCTAATGCTAAGGCTAGAAATATTTTGTTGCAAGGTTTAAGTAGAAACGAGTTTGTCAGAATTGCTCACCTTAAATCTGCAAATAAAATTTGGACCACTCTAGCTGATTATCATGAAGGATCTAAATCTGTTAAAGGTGTGCGTCAGAATCAATTTAAAAAGGAGTATTCTAAATTTGAGATGAAACCTGGAGAATCAGTAGATGCTCTTTTTGATCGCTTTAATAAAATTGTTAGTGATTTGCAATCTGTTGATGTCACATATTCTGATTCTGACAATGCCCGTCAAATTTTAAATGCTTTGGATATGTCTGTTTGGAATGTGTTAGTCACTACTATTAATCATTCTGTTAACATGGAAACACTCACTTTGAATGATCTTTATTCCAAGATGAAAACACATGAGATTGATGTTTTGGCCAGGATAAACAAGACTAATTCTTTGGGCTTAGTGACTAACCAAACTGACAGTTCTTCTAGTTCTTCTATTGTCTCTTTGTCTGCATTGTGCTCTATTTCAGATGAACAATTAGAAGAGATTCCAGAAGACCAGCTTGTACTTCTCTCCAACAGGGTAACCAAGGCAATTAATAATATCAGATTAAGGCGAAGAGGAGGTCCAATCAGGTGCTATGAATGTGGTGAGCTTAACCACATCAAGATGAATTGCCCTAAACTAAGAAGCAAGGAGGTTAAAGATGACAAGACACCAACTCGTCGCTCTCAATTCAAGATTGACCCAAACAAGAAGCGCAATTATCGCAGAGCAGTCAATAAGATAATTTCAGCACTTGATGAGATTATTTTGAGTGATGATGATTCTGAAAGCGATGATGAGGTCAATGAGAAGAAGGCAAAGGAGGTGGACTTCACAGGATGTGTTTATGGCCAACAGATGGAGCTCACGATGATGATCTTTACAGATGATCCCGATGAGGTAAAACCTTCTTACACCGATTTATCTCGTCTGTGCTTAGATTGACTGATGAGCTTAAGAAGTACAAAAGAAAATTAAAAATCATGATTTCATTGTTGAGGGCTTAAATTCTGAAATCAATAGACTTAGAGCTTCTATTCACGATGATGAATCTTGTGAGTCTTGTCAAGTTTTATATCTTGAGTTGGAATCGCTAGAACAATTAATGCATCAAACTTGGTTCAACTTAGTGATGTAACTGCTAAACTTGATGAGTTGAGATTGGCACATGACTCTTGTGGTGAAAAGTTAAAACTTGCACACGATGAAATTGAAAAATTCAAGTTTAGCTCTCCTACATGTTTAGAGTCAGGTATTTCAAATACTCAATCTAAAACTTGCTTTAAATGTGATTTGTTAGAAGCTAGACTTAATTCATCACAAGAAACAATTCAACAGATGCTTTATCATGAGATATCTTCTTGCTCTAATTGTTCTAAGCTTAACACTGAATTAGAATCTTTGACTAGACAACTTAATGATTTTGCTGAAAAAGAAAGATTGACTCAGTCTAGTGTTTCTAAAAATCTTGTGAATGAACCTGTTAAATGCACAACTTGTCCCACGCTAGCTAAAGAGAATGAGTACTTAAAAGACACTTTAGAGAGATTTTCTTTTGGCAAGAAAAATTTAGATATAATTCTAGACAAGTCAAAAACAAGTGTGAATAATCGTGGTCTAGGATTTAATTTTGTTGAGCATGCCAAGAATAATCCTCCTAAGGTTATTAAGCCTCTTGAACCTGAAGAAATTGAAGTGAAAATTGAACCAAAACAAACTGTATTTAAATCTGCTGGCTTTGTGCAAAAATCATCAAATCATATCATAGGTGCTAGCTCATCTTCTCAAAAGAATTTTGCTAATGTTAAATTTCAATGCACCTATTGTGGAAGAGATGGACACTTGCATGAATTTTGCTTTAGACGTGCAAAGAAAGAGAAGAAGGAAAGATTGAATGCTTTGAAACAAAAACGTGCAATGTTTTTTGTTCCTAGAACTAATGTGAAAGCTAAGTTTTTTGAGAACTTTCATGATGGTTTTAAATCTGCTTCACATGCTAGATTGAGATTTAATTCAAATAATTCATGTTCTTTTCGGCATTCTGATCACCTACATGCACGTGATTTTGGTTCTAGCTTTGTTGCTCCTGTTCGTCGTGTGTCTCAGTACTGGATTCCTAGATCTTATTTCACTAACCCCAGTACTGTGAGACCGATATTTTCTGTGATGTAAGAACAGCTGACAAGGATGGAGAACGTGAGCTAGATTGGGTTCCGGTCTTTTACATCATTACTTGATTGGAACACTTGATGGTTCTCCACTCCGTTGATAGCTTACAAGATATTCCACTTTTTAAGCGTCCATGTGGAAAAGGTGATGTAGTCTTACACTTTGTTGAGTCTGATTTTCAGATTGCTGATATTCTTACTAAGCCGCTTGATTCTTCCCATTTTGTTCGTTTGCGGAGTGAGTTGGGGGTATGTCATCCAATGGGATTATTCTGAGGGGGAGCTTGTTGTTTAAAAATTTAGGAATCTTTGTTTATTATACTTGTCAAATGAATCACAAGGCCAAGCCATTGAAGTTATTTGAGTTGTAGAGCTCTCTTTATCATATTTACTCATATACTGTGTAGCTTTAATACTGACTGGTTATAATTAATTTGTTATACTTGAACTAAATTATGATATGGCAGAATATTTTGACTAGATTGATTATAGATAGTACTCTACGATGTTCATCGAAAAGGATTAGCTTGATTGTGAGTCCTATTTTAAATCTTGGCTATGAGGCTTGCATGTTTCATATGACGATCTTTTATGATCACTCAATTTGGCATGTTATAAAAAATGAGCAATAAAAAATTGAAAAGATGTATGCTTCAAGCATGCCATGGTATATATAAAAAAAGGAGGCACAAAAAGTGCACAAATGAAAAGAAGTATGCTTCAAGCATGCCACCATCTCAAACAAGAATGCTACAAGCATTTTATTATGAAAAGAAGTATGCTACAAGCATGCCACATGCCTATGAATTGAGTGTGGAGCAATGGGTTGTTATATGAAACTGCTAGCTCGCCTGGTTTTAAAATTTGCTTCACTTTTAGGTTTTGACTTTTTGTTGTGATATCTCATTGTGCTCTTTATAATTGATTTGGTCATTGTTGAGATGCCTGTTATTAATATAAATTGTTTAATCATGCTCAAGACTGGTTTTGATATTGCTATATGATATATGACTTTATATGATTTAGATAGCTCTACTAAAAATATGGCTTGGTTCTTTTATTTAATCAATGCACAATGACTTGTATAATCTACAAAGCTTCTTGAGTTTTACTCTTATTGCTCCTTCTTAGAATTGTTCTTTTTCTGAATTTTCTTGATGATTACATTGCCAAAGGGGGAGAGATTTGATGTGCTTTGTGAGAAATTGGAGTCATTTGCGAAAGTTACCTCTCTTGTGTTGAGGGGGAGAGATTTAAGATTTATGGCTTACAAATTTTTTTTTTTCGGCTTCAGTTCTTCACTTATATTTATTTGAAGCTAATTCATCATACAATCTTGTGATGTTGTCAATGTATTCATCAAGGGGGAGATTGTTAGATCATGTGACTCGGTCTAGGTTATTTTGGTAATGAATAATTGACAATGGTTAATTGATGATGAATATTTGATAATATTGTTTAGCGTTGTTTTGCGAGTTGTGTTGCGTGTGTGCGAACTGATGTTGGCCAAGTTGAGACGAATTTGTGCCGGAAGAATGTTCTTTGGTCTTTGCATGTGCATGTTGAGCATGGAGGCGATCATGGTCGGTGACGAGGTGGACCGGAACTAGGATGGGGAGATCTGAGGTTCAGACGGTCAAGGAGGTCACGAGATGATCGGGCTCATGCTTGGGGCGCATGGAGATCGAAGGTGGATGATACGTGGAGAAGCTACGGGAGGTGCGGTCCTGGAGGCTTCGACACGTGACGCGTTAGAAAAGTCGTGAGTGTGAAAACCCGTGTTAAGAAGGGTTTCGGGTCCCTTGAAAATTAGTGGGCCAAAAGTCTAGTTGGAGTTGGATTAGGATTCTAAGTCCTAGTTGGAGTTGGATTAGGATTTTAAGTCCTAGTTGGAGTTGGATTAGGATTATAAGTCCTAGTCGGAGTTGGATTAGGATTTTAAGGTCTAGTTAGAGTTGGGCTGTGTGTGTATATATATACATGCGGCAAAGGTGTACTGAACAGCCGTGACCGAGCGAGAAAAAGAATTTGGCCGTGCGCTGTCTTTGGAGGGGCGGCTACGGTTTTTGGTGGCGACGTCTCGTCCTCGTCTTCCTTTGCCACGATACGCGTGCGTGAACTCAACGTAAATCCGATCGGCGGCGTGGTTATCTTTGCGTCGTCCTGAGACAGACGGCGTGAGCAGAAAAGGATACAAAGCGGCGGCGGCATGCATGCATTGAGTTGATCGTTTCGCCGAGACTTGTGATTAAAGGCGTGAGCATCGGCCGTGATTGAGACTGGATCTGCATGCGACGGCGAGCGTTTTTGTTTCTTCGTGCATGCTCTGACGTGAAGCCGCGTCTACGCGTCGTCGCATCTGTATGCCAAGCTCAGACGCTAAGGCTTTTGGGAATGCACTGCCGACTAGAAAATCTTGCATGGATGCCTACAGGAGCGACTAGAAGATTTGCATGCATGCATGCATGCATGCATTCCGTAAAAGCATAATTTGTGCTACTGCGTGCTCCTTGATCAATAAAGAGTAAGTTAAGTTTGTTTTTTATTTACTCTTTTATTGTTATTTTGGTTTCGTTTGTTCTTGTCGTTTTTGCAGATTAGAATTTTAGAAGACGGTAAATTTTGAAAAAAAAAAACTTTCGGTGCGCACTACAATCATTCACCCCCCTCTGATTGCCATCGACGATCCTACATTTAGTCCTTGCTGGGAGAGAAATCGGAGAAGCAAACGGAGGGGGACTCGGAGTTCTTGCGGAAACAAGTTCATTCCTTCAGCAAATAACAAAAAACCGAATCTTTTTCGTAGTGCGTCCATGTTCTAAAAGAAGCCCCAGCAAAACAAATTGAGGTGATACCCGTGTCGTTGTTGGATTCGGATTTGCTTCACCTACTCGAATTAAGAGCGATGCCTCGGCTTGTGATCTATAAGTATAGCTAGGAGCTTGCCCTCTGTGTGCTCCATCCAAGGTTGCAACTTTGCAAGTAGTCGTGCAGAAGCAATTCGTCTTCCAAGAGAGACTCTGCTCCGATGGAGACCTGTAGCAGAGCTGGGATTATGAGCCTATGGGGTCTAGCTATACACCCAAAAACTCTGTGCTGTCTGGTCTTCAGAGTTTTGCCTAAACTGCTAGGTCTTCCTCCCAGTTTACTGAAGAAAATCCGGAAAGATGAACACGTTTATCCACCACCGATGGAGACTACGGTGGGCACATTGCCGGAGCTGTCACAGGACATCTTGATGAGTATCTTTGCCACCCTTGAGATCCCTGACCTCGTACGTGCCAGTTCTGTCTGCTCCTCCTGGCGCTCCGCATACACCAGCCTGCGCAACCTTGGGAAGTACAAACAGTGCCAGACACCGTGCCTGCTCTACACCTCTGAATCAGCTGGTAAAAGCATTGCATGCCTCTACAGCCTTGTGGAGAAGAGGACCTACAGGTTAACTATCCCGGAGCCGCCCATTCGCAGTAGGTTTCTGATTGGGTCCTCACTTGGCTGGTTGGTTACTGTTGATGAGAGATCTGAGATGCACCTCGTCAATCCGATCACTGGTGAACAGATCGCTCTACCATCGGTGATCACCATGGAGCAGGTGAAGCCCATCTTCAATGACTATGGTGCTGTCCACAAGTATGAATTGTCGTGGCACCCTGGAACGAACGATGACAACACGCCGTCAATCGTCGCTCTTTCTGAGCTGCGGGACCACCTCCACTATAAGGCTTTTGTGTTTTCTGATACATCCACAGGAAGCTACATCATGGTGCTCATCCACAGTCCATTGTGTCAGCTCTCATTTGCAAGGCTAGGTGATCATAAGTGGAACTGGCTGCCACCACACGATCTCTATCAGGACTGCATGTATAAGGATGATCTATTGTATGCAGTGACTTTACAAGGAGAAATTCATGCTTTCGATCTCAGTGGCCCTGTGGTCACAGTGAAGATGATTATGAGAAACGAGCAGAGTATAGCGTATGGGGGCATGTACATTGTTCAGGCTCCATGGGGTGATCTGTTGCATGTTTCGCGATCATTTGAGGATTATGATTTGGAAGCTGAACCTGCGGCATGTATGTGGAACACTGGCGAAATTAAAATATATGAAGTTGGTGCTGCGGAAAAAGAAGATACGGAAATCAATTGCTTGCGTGACCATGTGTTGTTTCTTGGGCATAATCAATCACTTTGTCTCAGTGCTGAAGAATATCCGGCTCTCAAGGGAAATCATGCCTACTTTACTGATGATAGTAAGTTGTGGATATTGGGATTAAAGAATAAGCACAGTGATATAGGAATTCTCAACTTGGATGATAACAGCAGGGAGGAACTTGTGTCTCCTCAGCTTTGGTCCAACCGTCCTGCTCCCATGTGGATTACACCCAATCTGACAACGATGAACATGGCTTCCAAGAAATAGTTTTGAGTTTTTTCTTTGTTCACAGATGTTATAATCATGTAGTTCTCCGCACAATTTAATGTAGAATAGTAAAGTTGTAAAATATAAGAGTTGAGTGGAAAAGTTGATACCTAGCTGCTCCAGGTTTATTGTTTTTACCATTCTTCTTTTGTATTTCATATGCAAGGCTCATGCCAATTTCTTATTTTGGTGAGTTGATATACAAGATGAAATGCATGCATGTTAATTCAGATTTTTTGGCCACCAAACTGCTAATGGAATTATGCAGGTCCTAATGACGAGAAAGAAAGCTTTCAGGTAAACAAAGTCCGCTGGAATACCTTCAGCAACACCGCAGAAATCTAGCATACAAGAATTCATGTCCCAAGAGAGAGAAATCAAACATGTCCCAAGAGAAAGAAATCGACTAGCATATTAAAAGGGGAACATGAGTAAAAAAAATCTCTCTCACACATCTACTGAAAGTGAGCAATAGAGTAATATGATGTTTTCTCATAATATGCAGTGCTTTGTCTTCCCAAAAACAGTGTCTCCTCAGCAAGTGTACTCCATCCACCACCCTAAGTCAAAAAGAAAGGAAATCAAACAGCTATAACATCACTAAACTTCAATTAGCAATTTAGCATACTTCGAGAAAGAAATTACCTGCATTCAGCCTATGGCAAAAGTGAGCGTGCAAAGCAAGATCACGGTCCGTGCGGACTGTAACTATGCAGTCTATCTCTTGACAAGTAAGACCTCCCTTCTTCTCATGCGAGTTCCAACAATGAAGAATCATCTGTAGACGCAAATCGAAAATTAGATCTGAAATATTAACAAAATCGCACTACGCTAAACAGTTAGATGTCTCACATTCTTGTTACGAACTATGCCTTTTGGACACCGTTGCACTTCGAAAATGCAATAGTGGCAAACGCTTGAATTCATCGGGCATGTTGATCTGGCTGTGCAATAATCAGCGTATTGGTTCACCACATGGTCAGGGACAACCTCCCCATCCACAATCTGCAGCAAAGAATTCATTGTTTTTCTTAAAGGAAGGAGAATCGAAAAAACATTATTTTCCTTCACTTATCTCTACAGAACACAGCCAAAAAAATGTGGAAAGCTTCAAGTTCGACTCCAGTTTAGACTAACTTAGCTGAAAAAAATCTGGACTGTACTGGATTTCTACCTCTTGGTGGCTTGCAATTGGTAAGATTACTGTTTGTTTCCTTTAATAAAAGGTTAGACCTATTTCATTATTACAGTACACCAATCTCTACGAAAAGCCATACATTCCATAATAAAATAAACTTATATTAAGTTCTCTACATGCAAGCATGGGCATAGTACATATGCATGCATTATTCTTTTCAAGAAACAAACAAATGTTATGTCGTTCAGCTGTTCACAGAATTTATAAGCACTGAACTGAAAAAGAAGCAAGACCTTATCTGATGATTAAATTTTGACTTCTGTAAAAAAAATAAACCATGCAAAAGGAAATTGGTTTCAGTAGGTAACGGTACTGTGCAGAGCGGCATAATAGTTCTATGGAAAGCAGCTTATCCTTTGTATGTTGCAACTATTTCATATGCACAACTGGATCTTAGCATTCAACATGGAAGTCAGATCTCCACCATAATAACTATGTTCTCTCTAAATGTCAATAAAATGCCAAATAATTCCTCCGAATTCTAACATCTCCAACTATGTGGACAATCATGCCTCCCTAGCAGATCAGAACTGTTGCTTCCTGCTAGCCTAACAATCAATAAAGAAGCAATGCATTTGCTCAAAAGACTGAAACAATCGACAACGAAATATTTTACCTTGGCTATCTGAGACTTGAGAACTCAAACTCTCCTAAATCAACATTTTAAAGTGGAACTTGGGCCTCACGAGCAAAGAAAACTTCAAAACAGGGTATTGGCTAATGATTCTGTTCTTTCAGATTAAATTGAAATCAATCCCCCTTCTGGAATTCACAGCTCTTTGAAAGGAAGCGGATATTCAGATGAGCATTTACGTGATCAGATGTCAAGTATTTCAACTGATTATTGGGCGGTTATAATTTAGTTCATATTAATAAAAGTGGAAAATAGAACCCTCCTTGCCCAAATACATCACAACATGCAAAATGACAGCGATTTGTTAAAAAAAGTTTTGCGCAGATGGCAACACGACAAGCACAACATGGAATTCAAATGGAATAAGCTTTATGCAGAATGGTGACAGTATTCGTACCTCTGGGGGACGGCGAGGTGGAGGCGGTGTCGCAGCAGCAGGGGCGACGTCTGCAGAACTCAACGGACGAGCTCGGTGGTACCAAGCTTGATTCTTCTGCTCCCGTCGAGGTTACGGCACAGGCATCTTCTCAGCGACAATCTTGGTCTCAACCACACCGTCGACGGGGTCGGCAGATGGAGACTGCATCCCAGGCGCTGGCGACCTTCTCGACCAGAAAGCGCGCCAAGTGGACAGCACCGTCTTGACCCAGCGGGCGAAGGCAAGCGACGCCGCGCACGTCCGCTGCAAAGCCGCGACCGCACTCCCCAGACGCGTCCTCCCAATCAGCGGGCACGGCGCGCCCCCTGCGAGCACTCCTCCAGCCGCGGTCCCCGGCGAGCTCTCGTTGCCCGAGCTTCTCCACAGGCGCTCCAAGACGCGGTCGACCACGTCCTTGATGGTCAGCATGTGCCGCGCCGGGCGAAGCTGCGGCTCGGCCACCTCGGCTTGAGGCGATGCGGGTGCAACTGGTCGCTGTGCTATCGGCAGCGCGGTCTGGCGGTGCCTCCTCACGATCCCCTCCGTCCTATTCGCCATCGAAGCTCTCCTAAGATGAGTTCTTGGCCGGCCAAGAACCCTTCTTGTTCTTGAGTAGCTCCTTCGTGTTGGGGCAGGGAGAGGCCAGGAAGCAAGGAGAAGGTGATGAGGAGGCGACAAGCGGCAGTTCAGAGTGGAAAGGGAGGATTCTTGTGCAGAGAAGGCGGCGGACGGTGGTGAGGTGTTCGTCTCGGCGGTGGAAACGAGGAAAGAAAGAGCGGCGAGCGATCACGGAGGTTTGTGCTGCGGAAAGAAGGCGGGGAGAGATGTCCATGGAGAGGGCAGGGCATGGTTTCAAAAGAAGAGGGTACTAGGTGGAGAACCTCGAAGTAGAACCTTTTTTATATTTAGTCTTTTTCAAAAAATATTGCAAAAATAGCCCATTCATAACTTTGTGTAACATCTCAAAATTTTGGATTCAAAAATTCCGTATAATGAATTTGTAAATTTCCTAAAATTTTCTGGGTTGACTAAGTGCATTTCTAAATTTTCTAAATAAGGGAAAGTCTTTCTTTTAATTTTTGAAAGTTTAAAAGAATTGTTGCATGAAAATAAAACTTAACCTTGGGTGGGAAATATTTTTCTTAGATCCCAAAAGCCACCAAGGAATTTTTGTGAATTTTCCTACAATTTCTGCATCCCATTTACTATTTTTACTAAGCCCAAAACCATTTTCTGGATTAAATCTATTCAAGAAATAAATAAAAATCCCTCAAACCTTCTGGGCCTAAAACCGCCCCAAGGTTGACCTCTGTTCACCCGCGCTAGCCCGGTCCGACCGCCTCACCCTCTCTCTTTGCGTATCAGCGACAAGTGGGTCCTAGATCCACCTGGCATTCTCTTCTCTCTCTCAAGCACTTACCCGACAAGTGTGCCCCAGCCCCACATGTTTAGCTGTTGTCCAACTGACATGGGGGGCCAGGTCCTACCTGTCATTCTCTCCTTCTCATCGTCGCCACTCTCGTTGACGGGTGGGCTTCGGTCCCACATGTTAACGACGAAGGCTTTCTTTCCTCTTCCGTTTGCCCGCAAGTCCGCCACTCGTTGCCTTCACTCCATGCCATATGAGGGACACATGAATCACGCTGCTATCCTTAACTCTAGCTATGCCCCCATATACCCACAGCCACACCTATGCCCTAATGTTGCGCCACCCAAGCTACCGGGCTGGAGTGCCATCATCGTACCTCCTGCGCTTTGGTGTTCCTCGGTATGACAACCCATTGCTGAGGGTGCAGGGACCAGGATGCATGCAATATGCGCCGTAACCGCCAGCACCGTCCGAGGGATTCCCTTTCCATGGATGCAGCCATAGCGCCATTATCCCTTCCTCATCATCTCCCTCTGTTTAAGCCCACGACGAGTGTGTCATCTTGTGTGCTTGCTCCCTCTCTACTCCACCTCAGGCGAGGGGGAATTTCACTGGTGAGCCGTCGTGTTCAACTCCGATAGTTGATGTTCATTTCTTGAATTCATTTAGTTGGGATTAGTCTCCACCTTCATCTTCTGGTGCATTGAGTTCATCTCAACCCCCTCTACGTAGTGCTCACCTTTTTCTCCCAGGTAATATTGCAGGGTGGATGGAATGTTGTTCTTGTCCCGTAGAGCATGCAAGAGCGTGTCGTCACACTGTCATTCCTCACGCTCGAGTGAGCTTCGACCTCGATAGTGATGTCTTTCATGCTCGACTTCGCTCCACTGAACTAAGAATACATTTCTTGGGTGAAAGGATTCATCATTGAGCTCGTCGCTGGTGGCGAGATAGTGGGAGTGGAAGTGGAATCGCTGATCGAGGGGGGTCATGACCGCAAAGCCAATGGTGGAAGCAGGTCGATCGGTTGTGAGCACCGAGTTGGTTGAGACTAAGCGGGTCCATAACCCGGTGGCTAGCCCCAAGACTTTCTCAAGTGGAGACAAGTGCTTTAGTGGTAGAGGAAGCATGTTCCTCCGAGGAGGTCTAGGTGATCTGAGAAGTAATCTTCGATCACCTTGAGAAGGAACATACTAAGGATGTTACTCCAAGGGAGAGCATCCAGTCGGAAAGAGCCAAGGGTCCGACCAGCCCTACCAGTTCCGACCTGATGAAGTCGATCCAAAAGAAGCAGAAGGCGAGTGCTACAGGGCAATTTAAATTCAAGATGAAGAAGACCAGTATGAGTTAGTCATCGAAAATTTATACAGTCGTACCTTTTGATTTCTTTATGCCTTGAATTTCTTACTTTCCTCTCCCCATTTTTTATTTTGCTGGTTTTGCAGTGCATCTACCACCTTAGGTGCAAGCCTCACGAGTTCTTCTATTGAAGAAGTATCAAGGGAGGCAGCAGACATGCTTGTTCCTTAGTTGGTAGCAACGTCGACTAGAGGAACAGAGGTTGCTATGATCAAAGATCCTTCGGTGGTTCCGACAACATCGAAGGATGTGATCAAAGAGGTAGAGATGAAGATTAGGCTGAGAAGGCAGTTGTCGAGGAGGAGGTAGAAATTCTTCCTCCATTCTTTGGAAGACCGGTGGTCGAGAGCCCTTCAATGAATAGGAAGTTCCCTCATCTGAAGGACATTCCCAATCGGGGCTACATCTTTAACAACCAAAGACTTGAAGATCTTTTGTGGAGGAAGGTGTCGGACCTCTAGTTGAAGACTGGCCCCGAGAAACTCTACTCCACCTTTGCCAACAAAGCAATTTCGGTATGTTCTTAAGACCACTTCTATTGTATTTTGGACTTAACAAAACTTATCTAAGTTTCTTTTTTCTCTTCCTAGCACATGGTGGAGGCAGTCGTCCTAGTCGGGGAAGCGACCAAGCGCTCATTGGCTCTTGAAAAGGAGAGGGCTTTCTTTCCTCTTCCGTTTGCCCGCAACTCCGCCACTCGTTGCCTTCACTCCATGCCATATGAGGGACACATGAATCACGCTGCTATCCTTAACTCTAGCTATGCCCCCATATACCCACAGCCACACCTATGCCCTAATGTTGCGCCACCTAAGCTACCGGGCTGGAGTGCCATCATCGTACCTCCTGCGCTTTGGTGTTCCTCGGTATGACAACCCATTGCTGAGGGTGCAGGGACCAGGATGCATGCAATATGCGCCGTAACCGCCAGCCACCTCGGGCAGCTCCACGCCCACCTCCTCCGCCGCGGCCACCCCTCCCCGCTGGCTGCGATCTACCCAGACCCCGACCTCGCCTACTTCTCCGCGCTTCGCGCAGCAGCCGCGTCGTCCCTCGCTCTCGCCGCCTGCAACTGCCTCAGCCGCGCCGGGACGCCGCGCGCTCCCTGCCCTGCTCCGCGCCTCCGCCCCGGCGCGCTGCGACGCCACCGCGCGTGGAGCGCATGGACTGGCTGTCCGGGTCGGGGTGCATGACGATGGGTTCGTCGGGACCGCGTTGGTCGGGGCCAACTCGTCCTGTGGATGCGCGCTGGGTGTTCGACGAAATGCCCGAGCGGGACGTCATGCTTGACGGGTAATCCGCCTGTCCTAGTTCCAGTCGTTTAAGGAGTTGTTTGGGATCCAAGTTGGGATTTTTTTGTCATTCTGCTCAATGCACCTTGCTGCAATCTGGGTGCTTTGCTAATAGTTGATCTAGCATTCTAGCTCATATCTTTTTTCCCTGTGTTTTTCTTGCAAAATGATTTATTGAGAAAAATGGCACAAGTTGAGCTTGCGCACCAATTTATGCACATAATTCATAAAAGATTGTTGGCCTGCTCTGTTAGTTTGATCAAGGGCCAACTAGTATGTTCTAAGGTTGGAACCATGGTCAATCAGATCTGCACTGACCAAGATTTACATTTCAAGATCCTGTTTGAAAAAAAATGTTTTGACGAAGAAATCTGTTTGACAAAATTGTAGGCATAGGTATTCACGACTTGGCAATAATGTATAGTCTCAAATCTTTACTGAAGTTGCATTGAGATATGAAATTATTCTAGGTTTTCGGCAACACAACTTGATAAGTTGCAAGGAGATGCAATTAGGGGACCTTGGTAGACGGGTAGAATTTACTCTGTTCATAATTCATATGATATACTTGAGATATTGGAATTGACATGCCCAATATTTAGGTTTCTTTAAGATCTCTTTGTACAAAAATTTTAGGTGGTTGCGGACAACTATTTTGTTTCTAATACAATCCCTCTTTAAAGTAGTTCAGCAAAATAATATCCATTTTCGTTTGTTGATTTGCTGCTAGTCTCCAGTTTGGATGCTTCTCTATTACTTGGAAATTGCACTTCTCACTGTAAACTATGATAGACCCCTCTAACATCAAATGGTTGTTATTGTCAAACTCGAAACTACAAAGAAGCGTTGCTTCTCTTCGATAAGATGAAGACATCAAGAGTTGTACCTGATCAAGTGATCCTTGCCACTCTTCTATCAACTTGTGGCCATACAAAACATTTAAGATCTGGAAAAGCTATCCACTCATACATGTTGGTGTCAGACATTCTTATTGATGCCCATCTCAATAGTGCTCTCATAAACCTGTATGCCAGCTGCGCGGACATGGAGATGACTGAGAAGTACAATGGGATGCCAAGAAAGGACTCGGTATTCAATGGAATGCCAGAGAAGGACGTGGTATCTTGGAGTGCTATGATATCAGGTGTTAGACCATGTGGCTAGGTCTAGGATATTTTGGTGATGAATAATTGACAATGGTTAATTTGTGATGATGAATAATTGGTAATTTTGTTTAGCGTTGTTATGCGAGTTGTGTCGCGTGTGTGCGGATTGGTGTTGATTAAGTTTGGACGAACTTGTGCCGGAAGAATGTTCTTTGATCTTTGCATGTGCAGGTTGGGCGTGGAGACGGTCATGGTCGGTGACGAGGAAGACCGGGACTAGGAGGGGGAAATCTGAGGTCCAGGCGGTCAAGGATGTCACGAGGTAGTCGGGCTCACGCTAGAGTACATGGAGATCAAAGGTGAATGATGCGTGGAGAAGATACAGGAGATGCGGTCCTGGAGGCTTCGACACGTGATGAGTTGGAGAAGTTGTAGTTGAAATTTTAGAAAACCCGTGTTAGAAAGGGTTTCGGGTCCCTTATTTGTTGGAATTGGAGCTTGGAAGGCATTCGACGTGAATCAAGATCAACAGGCCAGCAAGAAGCATCACGTGATCTTATCCATCAGGACATGCATACGAACAATTTCTTCGTTTTCTAATTAAAGTTCGTGAGTTTTTAAATTCGTATATATTATCTTTTTTTTGTTTTTTTATTCCTAGGTATTTTCCATGCATTGATCTATGTCTAGTTATTTTTCTTTCTTACATACATGAATCAGTTTTAATTAAAAATCGATTGAAAGATCAAAGGAAAACATGCACTTTTCAACAATTCATTATCTAGTCGATACAGTAATTGCTACAGTGCACGCTACAGTATTCACTATAGTATTTTACTGTTGTAATCGGTACGTCGCTGCTACAGTGTTTGCTACAGTGCTACTACAGTAAAATCAGAAGAAGAAAAATCTGTTTTTTGTTTTGCTATTTCTGTTTTTTTGCAGATTAAAACAAGTAAAAGGCAGAAAATTTAAGAAAAAGCTTCCACTGGTGTTGCAATTATTTACCCCTCTCTGATTGCTATCAAAGATCCTACATCAGGATATGCTGAAAGTACCCAACCTGATGAAGCGTTGAATTTGTTTAACGATATGCAAGAGTGTGGTGTCAGTCCCGATGAAATAACCATGTTGAGCGACATACCTGCATGTGCTAATATCGGTGCCCTTGATAAAGCCAGATGGATCCATACCTTCATTGAGAATCATGGGTTATGTAAGATGTCCATTTGCAATGCTCTTATTGATATGTTCTCCAAATGTGGGAGTTTAATTCTTGCCTTGAATATCTTCAATGCCATGCCTTGAAAAAATGTTATCACCTTGACTTGTATGATTACTGCATTTGCTATGCATGGAGATGGCAGATCTGCCTTAACCCTATTTGATTAGATGAAAAGTGAAGGGGTTGAACCCAATGGAGTGACATTTCTTGGTTTGCTGTATGCTTGCTGTTATGCTGGTTTAGTGGATGAAGGCCGTTCCTTGTTTAAATGTATGGTACAGGAATGCAGGATTGAACCCAGGCATGAGCACTACGGCTGTATGGTGCATCTTCTGGGAAGGGCTAAACTTCTGCAAGAAGCAGTTGAGCTCAGAGTCGATGCACTTAATACCTAATGTGGCTGTTTGGGGATCTCTGTTAGCAGCCTGCTGGACTTATGGTGATCTTGAGCTTGGTGCATTTGCGGCAAATAAAATTTTGGAGTTTGATCCTAATCATGATGGAGCATACGTGCTGTTATCAAATATACACGCAAAATCTGGTAATTGGAATGATGCTCGGGAGGTGAGGGGAGCAATGGAAGTCCATGGGGTTTCAAAAGAAACAGGCTGCAGTTGGATGGAGCTGATGATACTGTTCACGAGTTTGCAGCTGGAGGCAAGAAACATTTGGAAAATGACAAGATCCTTTTATAGCTTGATGAGATAATTGCAAATTGACAATTCAGGGCTATGCTCCGGATATCAATGATGTTGGAGTTGATTTGTGCAAGGAAGATAAGAGAGATGCTGCTCTGCTGCACAACGAGAAGCTTGCCCTTTCTTTTTAGCCTGATCAATTTCAGAAAGGGGATCTTGCATCTCTATTGCAAACAGTAGCAGGTATTTGTGAGGAATGCCACTCTTTCATGAAGTTACTCTTGCAGTTGCACAACAAGTGATTGTGTTGCGAGATAGGATTCTTTTTCACTTGTCGAGATTTTTTTGTGACTGTTAAATTAAGTGGAAATTATTGCCTAGATTGAATACTTTAATTAATCTTCCATGTTAGGTATGAAAAAATGTAATAATTTTGATGTAAACATATCATACATAGTTCTGTATACATTGTAGAGGGTATATTATTCTTATTTTATTCCATGGGGGGGGGGGGGGTTATGAAATTCAAATTCCCTTAGTCCATCTCTGTTGACTGTCTATAAATCTTTTGATGTAAGCATAATTTGGTGTTCTGTTCCATACCTTACCGAGGTTCATCTTATCTCCTCTATATGCAGTTCTACGATGAGGTTATATTTTTTTCTTTAATATTTGGACTAAAACTTGAATCCATATGTTAGAATATATATTGTGAAACTATATTTTGAAAAATACGTAAATAATTATAAATTAATAAATAAAGTCATATTGTTATTTTAAATAATTTTGTCTATTTTTAATCCTCCATAGGATCGCGTAGGGTCGGGACTCCACAGAGACCAGGGGGCAAACTCCCTTGGTAAGCCTAACACGGCCAGGGTGGGGCCACCCCGGGAGTCCGGGACCTCTGGCCCGTTGCCACCCATAGGCATATCTTGAATTTTTAGGGTCTCACTAATTCCTACTTAGTCTTTGGGGGACAAGGGGAAGGAAAAAACTCGCTTACTAGTTTAGTATTTACTTGGTTTGTAAAGTATGCAAACAGAACTCTGTTAGATTTCTTTATATATATGATAGTATACCTAAAACAGAGTTATATAATAATCTACTAAATTTGAACATCTGTTTATGCAATGCATTCTACAAGACGGAGATGTGTAGAAAAATACTTCTCCATAATATGGAAATATATGCTTGATTGAGATCTATTCTGATGTACTTTTACTTCTACATATAACCTGAACATACTTGACTGATATATGTTCTAATGTACTTTGTTTAGAGTTTTTTTTGTTCTTATGCACTTGAATATATAATATATAGGCAGTTTATGTGTGGAATTTATGAGAGCAAAAAAAAAAAAAAAACTGTCACATAGGCAAGCAGAGCACTGAAAATATAAATGATAAAAATCATAAAATTTCACAAGTTTTGCAAGTAAAACGAAATTGTCATTAATTCGGTGTTACATGTTGCGAACAACATGCTTCAACATGATTAATTCCTATCAATCTGTAGCTAATAGCCTAATACCCTGAGTACCCTATCTGCTTCATGTCTCTCTTATGATCGTGGTATATCATGACTCCCAACTTCAGGCCAAGGCAGTGGCCACGCAAGCGGCGATGGTGATGAGCATGATCATCATCTGTACCGACGAATCACGGTCTCCATCGGAGGTTGGTGGAGGCGGCGGCGGCGAAGTGAACGACGGCGCCGGCAACGTTGGTGCTACTGATCCTGCAGTATCAAACCAAATCTCTCAGACATCAGTACGTTTTCAGCAGGCGTATATAGTGCATATGGATGCAACGATGCATGCGCGTGCAACTGCGGGTTACCTGAAGGTGGCTGCGCCGT
This sequence comes from Dendrocalamus sinicus, assembly GCA_036346575.1. Lineage (NCBI taxonomy): Eukaryota > Viridiplantae > Streptophyta > Magnoliopsida > Poales > Poaceae > Dendrocalamus > Dendrocalamus sinicus. Next base: position 30,869,585 of record CM070671.1, read on the forward strand.
CGGAGACGATGCGGCTGGCGGCGAGGGCGCCGCGGACGGAGACTGCGCGGCCGCCGGAGACTGCGGCTCGTATGGAGGAAGCACCAGCCCTTGCACTACAAGATCCAAAAGAGCAGCACCACCGTTAAGCAACTAGCTAGACTTACAGAGGCGGCGTGCATGGACAACGGAGACGATGAGGCTACTTACTGTTGCAGAGCTCGATCGGCGGCGCGACCTGGCCGCAACTGGCGGGGATCGCGAGGGCGCGGGTGACGTTGATGTCGTAGCCGGTGGAGCGCCCGAACTCGCCGTTGGCGACGTAGCAGAGGCAGAACGGGTCGGCGTCGAAGGCGGCGCCGTACGCGTCGCAGCACGCGGGCGAGGCGGCCGGCGCGCCGCCGAACATGAAGTCACGGCACGTGAGCAGGCCGTGCAGCGAGTCCCGGCAGTACTCATCGGCCGCCGAGGCCGTTGATGGCAGGAACGCCGCCGCCGCCGCCGCAAGGACGGCCAGGAGCAGGAGGAGCGGAAGCCCTGAAGACGCCATGGCCGTCGGAAGCTAGAGATCTATCCAACAAGTTAATTGGTAGTGGATCAGGGAGGGAGAGGATACGCTTGCATGGGGCGGAAGGGTGCGACGTCTACTTTTATAGGGGCTGTTCTTTTATAGTTGTGGTTTATGGATTTTGATAGAAATATTTAAATTTTAGCTGTTTACGATAGGGATTAAAGCAACTCCAAGAGATTAGCCAAAAGAAGTATCTAAATTTAGTGATTTAGCTATTCTCTAAAATGAATTTCACCCAAAAAAACAAGACTACTCCAACATGCTATCTAAACTAGAAGGCGCGCGGTGGGTCGCGTACGCACGGGAATGGGGCGCAGCGTGCGGGAAGGAAACGCCGACCGCGCCAAGAGGCTGGATGGTGAGCGAGGTAGGCTATCCAAAAATAGAGAGCGAAGGAGGAGGGATGGAGAGCTACTAAATTTGGAGAGTCATTTACAGAGTCTATTGGAGACGTTTTTTCTCCAAAAATAGCCAAATTTACCTTTAGAAAATGATTTAGCTCTTCTCTTGGAGTTGCTCTTACGGAGAAAAGATACCCGCTTGCGATTTTGATGGTACAGATATTGGGCTTTTAACGTGTACTATAATTAATTTATAGATCTCATCTTAAAAAAATACCCTGTTTAAAAAGTTAAAAACTATAGCAAAAATCAAAAATCACTTTTAAAAACTAAAAAGAACAGACGCATAGACGTATACTTGAAAGAAGACGAAAACATTGCATCGTGCAAGGAGTAGACAAGTTAACTCTGCGTCGAGTGGAGTTGTATCTGAACCAAACTAGTAGTAAAACTCCACGCAGCACAAAGCCTAAGCTTACACGATGCCATAGATGGATTTTGTTGGGACAAACTGCATGCAACACTGTTTAATATCCCACGTCGAAATCGCTAAGGTGCAATACGATATCCACACGGACAGCATGTGACCAATTGGGCCGCACGCTGAGCCCAATCTCTGCCCAGCCTCCGTTCCACCTTCCGAGAACGTTTCCCTTATCCCTTTTCTTCCCAGAATGCCTAAATGTTTTGCTATGGATAAATAAAATTATGTTATCTTAATATATTGAGTCAAGGTATTGTCTGAACCGGTTTGCCCAACCCACGTTTGATCTACTTAGACGTCGTCGGTCTGCTCAGCCCACGTTCGGTCTGCTTAGACGTTGCCGGCTCCGCCTCCACACTCGGCCTTGTTGCACCTTCACGTCCTCGGGTCAAGCACCTGTAGAGCTGTTGTTTTTAGATAAATGTTGTGTTTTTTTAGATTTATTGTGTTATTTTGAACTTATAGTTTAGATTTCTACAATAATTAACTTTCAAACAGAATATTTTTAAGGTGAATCTATAAGTTGATGGTAGTAGATACTGTCTTGACTTCATCAATATCGATCAAATGTACGAAAATATCTCTCGGAGTCATCTCTCACCAATGCTAACAATTCAAGATTTTAAGGAAAAAAACGATAAGCCACAATCAAAACCACCCACTCAAAGATTGTCTCCGTGGGCGCGCGCGCCAAAAAGCCCGCGAACCAACCGTGCTCTTCCTTACGCCCAAAGCCAAGATGCGACTCCCCGCCGCTGCCGTGGCGGCCGACCCGCAGCTCCTGGCGGCGGCGGTCGAGGCGGCGATCGCATCGCGCTCGCCGCGCCTCGGCCGCGCCGCGCACGCGCGGGCGCTCAGGCTGCTCTCCTCCCCGACCCTCCCGCCCTTCATCTGCGCGCACCTCGTCAACCTCTACTCCAAGCTCGACCTCCCCGCGGCGGCTGCCGCCGCGCTCGCCTCCGACCCGAGCCCCACCGTGGTCTCCTTCACCGCCTTCATCTCCGGCGCCGCGCAACACGCGCGCCCGCTCCCGGCGCTATCCGCCTTCGCCGCCATGCTCAGCCTTGGCCTCCGCCCCAACGACTTCACCTTCCCCTCCGCCTTCAAGGCCGCCGCATCTGCGCCTCCCACCCGCGCCGCCATAGGGCCCCAGCTCCACGCGCTCGCCCTCAGGTTCGGATACCTCCCCGATGACCCCTTCGTCTCGTGCGCGGCGCTGGACATGTACTTCAAGACCGGCCGCCTCGCGCTGGCGCGTCGCCTGTTCGACGAAATGCCGAACCGGAACGTGGTCGCCTGGAACGCGGTCATGACGAACGCCGTGCTCGACGGGCGGCCCCTCGAGACGGTCGAGGCGTACTTTGGGCTCCGGGAGGCTGGTGGGCTGCCGAACGTGGTCTCGGTCTGTGCATTCTTCAACGCATGCGCTGCGGCGACGTACCTGTCGCTCGGGGAGCAGTTCCATGGTTTCGTGGTAAAGTGCGGGTTCGAGGTGGATGTCTCGGTGTCCAACGCGATGGTTGATTTCTATGGGAAGTGCCGGTGCGCACGGAAGGCAAGGGCTGTATTTGATGGCATGGGAGTTAGGAACAGCGTGTCCTGGTGTTCTATGGTCGTTGCGTATGCGCAGAACAGTGCAGAGGAGGAGGCTTTCGCGGTGTACCTGGGTGCAAGGAGTGCTGGGGAAGAGCCGACTGACTTCATGGTCTCCAGTGTGCTCACCACGTGCGCTGGCCTGCTAGGCCTTGACCTTGGGCGCTCTCTGCATGCAGTTGCCGTGCGCTCTTGCATTGATGCAAACATTTTTGTTGCAAGTGCATTGGTTGACATGTACGGCAAGTGCGGGGGTGTCGAAGATGCTGAACAGGTTTTTTTGCAGATGCCACAGCGGAATCTTGTCACATGGAACGCGATGATTGGAGGGTATGCTCATATTGGTGATGCTCAGAATGCACTTGCAGTGTTCGATGATATGTTAAGGAGTGGAGAGACAGCACCTAATTACATCACACTTGTCAATGTGATCACCGCATGCAGCAGAGGAGGTTTTACAAAGGAAGGGTATGAATTATTTGAGACAATGAGGGAGAGTTTTGGGATAGAGCCACGCACTGAGCATTATGCTTGTGTAGTCGACTTGCTTGGGCGTGCAGGAATGGAAGAGCGAGCTTATGAGATTATACAGGGCATGCCAATGAGGCCTTCTATTTCTGTCTGGGGAGCACTACTTGGAGCATGCAAGATGCATGCGAAGACAGAATTGGGAAGGATTGCAGCTGAGAAGTTATTTGAACTTGATCCTCAGGACTCTGGGAATCACGTGCTGCTCTCAAACATGTTTGCGTCCGCTGGCAGGTAATGAACTGTCTTACTTACACTGAAGTTTCTCTTGAGGTGTTCCTCAGGATAGGTAAATGTTCCGAGAAATATTTCCATTGGATCAATAGATAGAAGACTACAGCTCAGCTCTAGATGCTAAACGAAATAGATTTTTCCACTGACAACATATCTGTATGATGACTTCTCAGTAAATCGCGCATATTCTGTATAGCATTCGAGATAACATAGCTTTAGAACATATTTAAATATCTGTTCATATCTTTTGGATTCTTCTGCTTGTAGAATGTGCCTACTCTTTATTTTCCTCCTTTGTTCGTGAATCAGGGTAAATTAGAACAAAGACTAAAGTAAAGAGCTATGTTGCATAAATAACAAAAGAATATCTAAATTTTATTATAGAAGACATTTGATGAAATATCTGCCAGATTATGCTGCAGATTAGATACGCAAAGAAGAAAATGATCCCATATACATGATCAGTTGATTGTTTAACTCTGAATCAATAATTAAAGAGGTGCTTGTTCAAATCTTGAAGTAGGCTAATACCATTTTCTTAAACTTAACTTGGCTTTATGATATATTGCACTCACTCACAATTTGTGCTGTAGACTTAATGCATCTTTTGAACTTGTCCAGGTGGGCAGAAGCAACAGATGTAAGGAAGGAGATGAAGAATGTTGGGATCAAGAAAGACCCAGGGTGCAGTTGGATCACCTGGAAAAATGTTCTCCATGTTTTCCATGCCAAGGACACCAAACATGAGATGAATAATGAGATACAGGCGTTACTTGCTAAGCTCAAAAGGCAAGTGCAAGCTGCTGGGTACATACCAGACACACAGTATGCCCTTTACGATCTTGAGGAAGAAGAGAAAGAATCAGAGGTATTTCAACATAGTGAGAAGCTTGCTCTTGCCTTTGGACTGATTTGCATACCACCTAGTGTACCTTTAAGGATCATGAAGAACTTGAGAATATGTGTGGATTGTCACCGAGCTTTTAAGTTCATATCTGGTATTGTTGGTAGGGAGATAATTGTGAGGGACAATAATAGGTTTCATCACTTCAAACAATATGAGTGCTCATGCAGGGATTATTGGTGAAAGTTCTATCCATGGGATCTGTTGATGCATATTCTTTTGGCATGTCTAGAAACACTATAGCAAAGATAGAAGAAAAAGGTATGCAACTTTAGTTCCTGTACAATAGTTATATCATAGTATAAATTATCTTGCCGGAATCATAAAATTTTAGCTTCTTTAGCTATTGTATTATTTGAAATCCTTGGTTTGAACTTTTGAATAAGTAGAAGTAATTTGAGCAATATGGTTACTGTGTTACACTGTTACCACTCTGTCAGAGAGTACTGCAGTAGAAATCTACCAAGCTACCAAACAACGGATTACTACTATAATCAAATTCTTCAAACAACAGATATTTGGTTTTTACAATTCAAACAGCAGTACTAGCACATTTTTTTCCAATTTAAAAAAAACCAATTGTTGCCCATATTGTTCGTTCATTCAAAATGATGCCTACAGAATTAAAGGGACGACTTTCTCTGGACAACAACTTTAATTTCCATCCATCTTCATGTAGTCTTCATATAGTACTTTGCTAAGATTATGCTTACAGAAATGAGCTTGTCACATCAATTTTTTGACAATAGTAATTGAAATGGTTTAATTGGACATGAGTGTGATGTAACTTGTAAGTTCTGTTTTTAGACTCTTATGATTTATTTTTCACAGTTGTTTGTAAGCATAGTATTTTCTCAACGAATTATCTTCATTTAGTCATTTTGGTTTCAATGTGTGCAGGTAAGATGAAAATAGTTAGGCTGGCTAAATGCCACAGTTGCACTCCGCCACTCCCACTGTGCTTGGAGAAAATCAAGGTTTATCCTGCTTAGACAAAAATGAAAGGACTCACACGATGCAGGCTGACAGTTCAGAAGAGAGCATTTGGTATGAAATCTGGTGGCTTTGAAGAGAAGCAAGCATTGGCAGCGCGCCACAGGGTGGCCTGCATACTTGATGCAGCTGCCTGGGATCAACTCAGGTTGCACATAATCTGGAGAGTGATCTCGGGGACATGAAGAGCACCTTACGTGCTATGCATGCAAAGCTCTATCATGTTGATAGATACGTGATCACTGAGAGAAGAAGGTTTCCTGGCGGCTTAAGGATTAGCTCAATTCGGCCATTCATGATATTGCTGACACGCTGACATCTTTGAGGCTAGAATTGGCCTGATTCTATTTTTTTTATTTCATTTTGGGAAAAAAATGCTAGGAAACAGAGTCCTAACCGGATGAAGAGTGATAGAAATTGCACAGATTTTTTAAGCTTGTAACAAGGTAACTTATGATACATGATTTTGGAAAGTATCATATCAAACATCACTTGATAAAGTTTTGCCCAAGTTTGCTGGAAAGTTTTTTTTGCACTTTGTTCTCACACAAGTCGTGCCTTACGAGGCATCGAAGCCATCCAAAATTTGTGATGATTTGTAAATATCACTTAGGTCTCTAATATTGGTAGATTAGTTTTGTAAGCCTCAAGTCTTAAAATTTGTTTCACTTAGATCGTTTTGGATTATTGTAACGCCCCCATTTTTGGGAACAGGGACGTCGTACGGCCCGCAACAGCCCAGGAGTTCTGTTGCGGCTTAACAGTGTATCAAGCCTGCTCACGAACAGTTAAAAGAAGTTAATTTGATTGAAATAAGACCTAATGGCCAATTTTAAACACAATATGGGCGTTCAAGCCCAAAACTTAACTTACATACAAAAGAGCCGAAGAAAACTCCACAGGAACACTTGAGTGCAGACGTAACCCTAACACGAACACTCGCAGCATCTTCTTTTCTTCTGGTATCTGTGGGGGGAAATTTTTGCAAGCCTGAGTACTCCAACCCCGTACTCAGCAAATCACATGTGAAAAATACTATATAACTATTTGTCAGGATTCTCAAGGGGAGGGAGTATAGTGTTTTATTAAGAGGTGCATGCAATTTTATTTGCAATCAAATAAAATTTTAAAACCATTGCTCCTTAAGATCAGGGGGTTTTCTGTTATCAGATAAAGTTAATCATTAACCAAATTAAAATCTTCCTGAATCCTACTTATGCCTCATTGTTGGAATCACCCAATTAACACAGCTTCATTAACCGGAAGCACGGCGTATTCGAATACCATTTATTTCACTCTGCAGAGTTGCTCAACTTTACGCACACGATTTCTTAACCCTCATGACTGAGTTAAGAAAGCCAGGTCGGTTCACTGCTCAATTCTCTATATCGGCTCTACCCGATAGCATCACTCAGTCACGGCCACAAATTAAAAACAAACTCCTCTGCCGTTTTAAGTGAACACTACCGTTGTTAGGTACCCAGCGGCATACCTAACTCCCCGTCATCCAGTCATCTCAGCCTGTAGAGTTTCAATCGAACTGAGCAGCTACTAAACCAGTGTTGACAAGTCAACTCTTGTGGTTTGAGCGATCACTATGTCTGTTATTTGGCACAAGGATCTTGTCCTTATATTTTTCACCTGAGGCACTCAACCACAGCTCCCTCTGTGCTCAACAGCACTCACCACCACCAAACCAAACCAGCCTCCATCCCCGGGTAAAGCGGTGGGCGAAGTCCGCCACACGGAGCACCACAACCTCTCTACCTGAAGTCCAACCCTAGGATAAAGCGTTGGGCTAAATCCGCAACTCGGAAACCCCAACCTCTTCTGTGCGCGCCGGCCCTAGGATACGGTGTCCCATACCACCCTACCCTAGCTCCGGGTTTTCCAAATCTATCGGCCCGCAGCCAAAATCACTTATTAGTGTACAATGTTGAATGATGATTCTATATATATATACTTGTGCACTATTTTAATTCTTACTAAGGTTATCAAGGTGAATATGGCCATCAAAGTGAAAAGGGCTTTTATCAGTGGTAGGATTTATCTAGTTAGCATGTCATTCTAAACATTTATTTTAGCAATTATCATTTTGCAACTATCAATAATGAAAATACATTAAATAAATAAGGTAAATTTCATGGGATTCAATATGATCAAAAACATGTGACTTTCCTTTTTTTCGCTCTTGATCTTTTTGATTAGCTTCAAATGCTTTTGCGGCTCTTCAATCGATCAACCAGCTTGGTCCGATCACTAGCGTATAAAACGAAGTCAAATAGGTTCCTGCTTTGCGAGATGCAAGCTGGGAACAAAATGTAATTAAATCAAATAAGAAATAGTATATAAAGAAATGGGTTGGGTTGGGAGGTCGAGGTTCAACGATGCTTAAATGGCCGACAGAGCTAAAGTTGAAGCAAATAGGTTTAGGACGATCGAATGGATATCACAGGTATTAGACCAATGTTTGGAAACCGGAGACAGATATTCAAGAATGGATGATTGACCTTTGAATTGAATGAATTTGGTTTTTATTAAGATTAATTTGGCATAATGAAGGAATCTGAATTTATTTGAAGTTAAATATAGTAGAAGGGTGAAATTTGAATTAATAAAATCTGAATTAATAAATTTGAATTAATAAAATTTGAATTTAAAGGAATGGATGTTAAATTTGAATTCAGAGTATTAAACTGGTTAAAATGGTGTATTTTATAATTTTTCTGGATTTTTGGGAATTTCCTAAAATTGAATGAACAGTGCGCTACAGTGTTGGGCCGGCCCGGTGGAAACAGTGCAGCCCGCGTGGATTTAAAATCCAACGGCCGGGTGGGCCAACCTCCTCGGCCCAGCGGGGCGCGGCCGAAAAACCCAGGCGCGCGCGGGGAGCTTCGCCCGATGGGCGGCATGTGTGTGGGACGAGCGGCTTGGCTGCGCAAAGGTGGACGGTCGGATGGGAGAAACGACAAGGAGCCCACGCTCCCGATGCGACCACGCCGCCCCTCCCGGTCGTCTTCAACCTCGGGTCATCTCCTTCAGAGGAAAAACAGAGACGGCGCCCCTCCATGATTGGGCACCGGCTGAGTTCTCCGGCGAGGGCGGGCGGTGCGGGCGGCTTCAGGGGACGGCGGTGTTCCATTTTCGAGATTTGGAGAGCATGAAATTGGGCGGTAGCGGCTGGCGGCAGGAGAGAAGTTTGCGGGCATTCAAGCAAGGTTAGGGTTTCCCAAAAGTTAATCGGCAAGGTTAAACGGATTTGGACCATCTAGGGATTGCTAGAAACACGAGGGCAGAGATTATTTGGATCGGGGAGCCTCCTATAGGGCTGTCCACGGTGAGGTCCTTCCCGCCGGCAAGATTCACGCTGCGGGGCTCTAGGGTTACTCTCAGGTTAAGGCGGGCTCATGGTTGAACTCAGGATGCTTTGGAGACGCTAAATACCGAAGTAATTGGATTTCTATTGAAGAATGAAGAAGATTGCCAAAGTGACTCACCGGCGCAGGGAGACGACGGCGTCGGCGATGGCGAGCGAGGGAGAGCAATTGGTCGCTCGGGAGGGTGATGTGAGGTGTGTACAAGCTCCCGAGTGGCTTCAATGGGGGCTTTGAAGGAGCAGATAGACGGTTGCAGCAGGAGGCGGTTCGGGGATATTTTTTGGGCGTGTGAGCGAAGGAGGCAGGGGCTCTGTAGAGGGAGTAATTGCACTGGCAACGTGGCTCTGCGGCTTCTGCAATGACTGACGAGGGTTGACGTTGCGGTACGGAAGCGAGGGCGTTGCCGGGAGTAGAGAGCCGGAGCGACGAAGAGAAGGAAACGAGCTGAGTGGCGCACGAAGCAAGATGGAGTGAGCAGCATGGAACGGGCGACTGACGGGCGGGGCCACAACACCAGGTCGATGTGAACGCGTGGGCAAGGGCAGCCGCAAGCTGGCGGGTTAACGGCGCGGCGTGGGGAAAATGACAAAGCAGAGAGGCGGTGGAGAGGCGCACGCAAACTCGGCGACGCCAGAGGAGGGAGGAGGCGGAAATGCCAAAATGGAAAGCGCATTTCCAGAAAAATTGCCAAATTGGGAAGGGAAAAAGAATTCCAGTAAAATTCAAGAAAAATTCAAAAACTTTGAATTTTTCGGGGTGTTTCAATTATCAATTAGGTAAGTGCTAAGGTAGTATTGGCGTCAAGATACCGAGTTATATGGATCATCATGTGACCCCAAATTGCTGCATAAAACCATCCATATAAAATGGTTTACACCAGAGTTTGCACTTTCGCTCCACTGCCATGTCAGCACTTTTACCTAATTAAAAAGCCACAATGACCTAGTAACATATAATTTGTAAGTTCTGAGATCTAAGAACCGCACTACGCATTAAGATACCTGTCAAGCTAATGCTCCATTTCAATAAACATTAAACAGTGCCACTTCACTCCAGGTTTCTCCAGAAAAATATATTCACAAATGACACATGGCTACGATATATCGCCCTCCATTAATTTGGGTCGTTCACTGCACGATTACGTATTGCCTACAGTAGGGGTGAAATCGGGTCGGATACGGTCGGATCTCACCTTTCCCATATCCTAACCCACATTTTCTAATCGGATTCGGGTCGAATACGGATAGTATCGAATACGAATACAAACACGGATAATGTCGGGCACAAATATGGAACAAATACGTACCAAGACGGATACGGACACTATCGGTCACGAATATTTATTCGGATATCAAGTCAATGCAACAACCATTTTATACCACATAGACAATAGCAATGCAACCATTCCATACATCCATTCTATACCGATTAGTGATATTTTATACTTTTAACATAATTAGTATAATACTAGCAAGTAGTTTAATCTACAATCTATCACTTAAATTAAATATTTACGAAGACAAATTTTTAATTGTACGCGCGCTTCTCCTCTCTCTTCTTTCTCTCTCTTTTCTCTTTCTTTTCTTTTTCTTTATTTTTTCCCTTCTCTTTCTTTCCTTTCTTCTCACCCGGCTGCCTTTCCTCCTTTTTCCTTGGTTCGGCCGACGCCTCCCCATCTCTTCCTTCTTTTCCCCCTCTCGGCTCCTATGCCGTTCACCTCCTCCGCGCCGCCTCGGCTCTCTCCCTGCCGCGCCGCTGCGCACCCGCCTTGCCGTCGCGCCCTCCCCTCGCGTCGCCGGCCCTAGCGGCGCCGCTCTGCGCCGCCCCACCGTCCCCGCCTTGCCGCTCGGCTTCGCACCATTTCTCCGCCGCCCCCGAGTCGCCGCCCTACTTCGCCGCCGTCGGTTACCCCCGGATCCGTGGCCTACGGCCCGGATCTGGTGCTCCTCCCTCAGATCCAACGAAGTCCACGGTTGATTTTTGTTGCTATTTCGTTTTGGTTTTCATGGATGTGTTCCCCATGTGCTAGGCCTGCCTTACGTGGTTACGCCGCCTCGCCGAGTGGATCTGCGGACGGGCGGAGGCGGTGCTGGGAAGTCCACGGAGGGGATTAGGGGAAGACCAGGGGCGCCGTCGGGCAGTCGGGCAGATGGGGATTGGGGAATCGACGAGGCGAGGAGGTCAGGCCGAAGCCGCCGAACCGAATGGTTGGAGTCTGGACTCTGGAAGTCTGGAGAAGAGTTGGAGCGGTGAGCCAGTGAACGGATTTCGGAGTTCGGATGGCCGAAGCAATGCGGGTAATATCCGAATAGTATACCGGGTAATACCCGTATTTTCTACCGGGTAATCCGTATCCGTCAGATACCGACATCCCAAACCCGATACCATATCCGCCAATAAATACCCGTATTCGGATCCTATACCCGTATAAGCACCCGGGTACCCGAATTTATGACCCGAATTTGACCCGCTTTAATACGGGCGGTCGGGCGGGTGGGAAATACCCGGCCCGTTTTCACCCCTAGCCTACAGCTTGCCGTCATTCTTTTTAGCTTATGATTTTCTTTAAATAAATAAATAGAATGATTTTATATCGTAAGTTTTTTCAAAATGACTTATCAGTATTTAGTTTATTCATACAAACGCTCATATTAAAATCAAAATTTAACAGCTACAGCTATAAATTATACCACGACAAAAAAGAAAGCAACTGTAAATATTCAACCACAACCACCCGTATATGGAAGCAATGCACATGGCAATGGTCCAAACGCACACCGCCACACGAAGACGACCCTACGTGCGTACGATACTACTGTGATACTGTCAGTACACGCGCGCATGCGGCAATGGTGTCAGCAAGCGGGGTTTTCTTTGGTCAAAGAAGCGTGGGTATTTTCGGCAACGGTTTATAACTTTTTAATGTCGTTTATAGGTTTTAACTTTAGTGTATGTGTTTATGTGAATGAATCGAATGCCGATAAATCGATAAGCCATTTTAAAAAACCGCTTCGAAACAGCGACAAAAAAGCTATTCAATTTGTTTGTTTATTTGAAAAAAGCTATTATAAGCTATAAGTGATGAGCTGAAAATAGCTCGTCCAGTGCTTCAAAACAATCGTGAAGAGTTTACCAATACTTTTCTTTTGAATTTTCATGGCGGATCAACATTCGTCAGCTCTGCCCCTGCCATGGCGACTTGCAGGAGTCCTCAGTGACGGCATGGTCGTCCGCTCCCCACCGCCGGTCTTCCCAGAAGTGGATGACCGCGACAACAGCCGCGTCGAGGGGAAGGACGCCGTGTACGATGACTGCCGTGGCCTCGGCGTCCGCATGTACAAGCCGTGCGAGGACAGAGCAGAAGCGATCAACGAGAAGAAGCTGAAGTGCTCGCCTTCTTCCAGCCAGCTGCTTCTGCATCGGCTCCGGCTCCTGGCCAAACTTTCATGCTGGTTTCCTCCAACTCGCCGCCGAGCTCCCGATGTCGTGCTCTCCTTCGACTACCGCCGAGCGCCTGAGCACTGCCTGCCAGCCACGCATGAGGATGCAGTTACTACGATCTTCTTGCTCTGCGACCGTCTCAGTCTCCATAAAGGATAACCGGTTAAAGGGGTGAATAGGAGGTTTCTAAATTTTTTTTGACTAAAACCCGGTTTTTAACAAGTATAAAATAAAATTCGTTTTTACAATTCAAGACCTAATTAATCTAAGCCTTACTATGTGCACCAACAACCTAAGTCTAAATATAGTTCATAAAGTGAAAAGTAAGTAATTCAATCTCTAGGAACGTAAATGTACAAAGTACAAAGCTACAAGAGTAAACCACAAGAGAAGACAATCCATGTTTTCTCATGGTCTCAGAGACTTTCAAATCCCTCCTAATCCATATTGAAGGAGCTTGAACAAATCAAGGTGGCTTAACACATGAATGAGCCTTCCTCAATTCACTAATGTACTTCTTTTACAGTCTGGATAGGTAAGCCATAATCTTCACAACAACGCAGAGCCTCTTCATAAATTTTTTTGAAGAGATCACTAATTCTGACATCTCCAAGTCGTTTTAGAGACGGTAATCTCCAAAAGTAACAAATTTGCAACCTTCACTTGATTGATTGAAGTGCCAGAAAGCTCAAAGTGAATGAATAATCAAATTGCTCTTAATAGATGACTCAAGTGTATGCGATCAAAGCTCAAAGGGGTGCGCTCTCTTGCCAACGCTCAAAGTGTGTTCTATTCAGATGCTCAAAGTGTGTTCTATTCAAGCGGGTGGTTGATTGGTTGTGATAGAAGCAGAGGAGTTAACGGATTGAATGCGAATAAATAGTCCAGATATGAATATCGGATAAAATAGATAATAAAGATATGATTGACACTATTTGAGTTTTAATATATCAAATACGAATCGAATAGTTTGGATATGGATATCGAATAAAATGGATAGTTTAGATATTGACACGCCTAGATAGAACATGGGCTAGATCTGTGTCCTAAGAAATACTCAACACTAGAAGTGGACGGTTAGGTGTACAGTTAGGTGTAGATTAAGGTGGCTAAGTATTAGGCTAGAAAAGTAATTATGGTGTGTGGATTAAACTTGGCTCTACGCAAAAATAGCCCCATACCCTTTCCCTTTTACTAGCTATGTATCTATATACTCGCACTTGGCATGTGAGCTTGCTGAGTACTTTTGATGATTGCTCAATATATAGTTTCGGACTATGATCCGTAAGATCCGGCGTATGGCTTTTATGTGTCGAGATTAGGAGAAGAAGATGACGGTAGATATTACCCTGATCAACTTGGCTTCGGCTTCTGGCTTCTGGCTTATTTTTCAGTATTCATAAGTTTCGTCTTTTTCTGAACTTTTGGCTTTTCGATGAGCTTTTTTTCCGGTTCTTTTTTTCCCGTATTTGTTGTATTATACGTAATGGGCTAACATGTTTTTTATTTTTACATTTTTTAAAATTTAATTATGCTAAATAAGCCTCTGTCATCTACAGTGCTTTTTTCAGCCAGCTACAGTGTTTTCAGCCATAAGCCACGAGCTTTTCAGCCGAACCGATCACCACCTTAAGATTGTGGCCTAGTCACAAATGCAATGCCTGTGGCATATCATGTGTGCCTCTTTTGGCTTTAATTAATTTTAGCCGCGTTTTAGCTGATGAACTCAGCTCGCCCTGTCAGCCGTACTGTAAGGACTTGACCATAAAGCTCACACTTTACTTTCATTGTAATAAAAATACTTATCTATCCATTCATTGAAATGGATGTGATATTCATTAATATTATATGGTGTGGGCTAGCTGATGATTATGAGACTAGCTCAAAATATATAGAGCTTCTAGATGCAAAGTTGGATCTAGACACATTGTCAAGTGCCACGCTAGCCCGTCGTACTATGTTGATTCAACCCATAGATTCCACGGTAGCACGGTCTCATCTCAGCCATGCCAATGATTGTGGCATGACAAGCTGCCACGGTAAGATAACTAGAGTGGCAAAGACCTACTGCCACACCGCTTCATTCTTAAAGCTAGGTTTATTGCACATGTGCTAAGTCCTATGACACCAGAATTCCCAGCGTGGTAATACTAGACTGCAAAATCCTAATTCCGCGCGTGCAGGTATTTGCATGGTTGACCACATGGTATTGAGAAACTTCGGATCAAAGCAGTCCAATCCAAGTTGTTTGTTGAGTCACGTGATGCTCTTTTGTCGTGTAGCAACTTTTATGTCCATGTTAATATATATCAACACACTCACGTACATAGAATATTGTCTCATGAGGCCAACTGGCAATGACACAGAAGTAGCATTGATTCAATTAATGCACGGAGGGGTAGATTGGTGGTTTGTGATTGAATGGTAGATGGTGGTACAATGAGGGCACATGCAGTGTCAAAGAAGTAGTTGATCGGTCAAACAGTTGTATTGCATATGAATCTAATTTGATTTTTAAACCGGTTTCTATCCAAATTATTGTTAATTTTACTCCCAAGATTGTATCCAGACTTTGTCCAAAATTTATATTGACTACCTTCCAAAATGTAAATATTGGATTTCTAGACTTGTTTTACAAAATTATCACTTGCTTCACACCTATATTAAATTTGTTTTATTTTTCATTTTGATTCTATGTTTGTCCTAACTTGCTTTTGAATTTATATGGACTTGCTCCACATGTATACTAAGTTGATTTTATTTTGAAATATTTGATTATTTACCACATCTTTAATGTCATTGATAATTTGCTCTACGATATCTCACTGAGATGCGGATCCAGGACCCGCATATGAGTTAGACATCATGGGGTAAATGATCAAAGGCACATAAAAGATAGGGCTAATGATTGAATCCCCCTTTTATTTTTTTCTTGTAAATTATACTTGTTTTGCTTCTATATTTATTTCAAATTGCTTTTGAATTTAAGCCGACTTGCTTCACATCTATACTAAGTTGGTTTTATTTTTTATTTTACTTGCAAATTATACTCATTTTACTTCGATGCTTATCCCAACTTGTTTTGAAATTTATACCGGTTTGCTTCACAACTATACTAATTTGGTTTTATTTTGCTTGCAAATTATATTAATTTTTGCTTCCATGTACATCCCAATATTCTTTCAAATTTATTTTAACTTGGTTCCAATTTTATGCTAAAATTTAAACTTATTTGAATTTTTACAAAAAATTTACTTTGAAAGTTTATCATGACTTTGCTTCCAAATTTATAGTGACTTGCTTTAATTGGTTTGGATTTTTTTTCTAATTTTTTTGTTCAAGTTATCTTGATTTTGCTTCACATCTTGCACTATTTTGATTTGAAATTTATTCATAATTTATTGCAAGTTATACTCATTTTGCTTCTCATGTTTATCCCAACTTGCACAAATACTTACAGCAATATGCTCTCAAATTTATGCTAACTAGCTCCCTTCAGTAATTCTAGTGGAAAGAGGAGATCAAGGATCTTATGGGATAGCTCGATGAGGATTTGCAGGTGCACAGTATAAAGTGTGCTTAGTAAGGGGTGCGTATAGATGTATAGCCGAAATGGGTGTACACATCCAAATTGGCTTTGTCCAGCCATGTCCAAAGCAGGTGTCTACATTTAAATTGACCATGTCCAATCAAGTCCAAAGTAGGTTATGTCTAATTAAACCTTGGACAACCAAATCTAATCCCATTTCTATGTGCGCTCGCTTGGACAATGATATGCATGCGCGATGCTTAGTCGAGTCCATACTATACTGCTGCATATCGGTTTTTTGCAACATAGGAGGGGTGCATTTTGGTGCCCCATGACCTGTCGGCCATCCAAGTTCAATAAAGATGTCTGGCACCCGATATCTAAGATTAGATGCGAGAACAAACGCCAATTTCTTGTTGTTGTAACGGTGTGTTTTGAAATGGCCATCTATATCCGGCATATCAACTTTTGATGAAGCCGTGTACCTTTCACAAATCGCAATTGATCATTTGATCCGTACATTTTCATATTTTATTTTTTTAAAAAAACAGAGCTGTTCCATTTAGGATGTGCACTAGCAATGGGTTACTACTTGAAATGAATTAAGCGCTGGAACCAGCTTGACCCGACTTTTTAACCCAAAACACATTCAGTGAAACCACAAACGGCATAGAGCAAGGGCACTACGTGGGAAATATGACAGAAGAAAATAGCATAGATAAAAAAAATCAAATTATCTCAAAATTTCTTAATTTGAATTTATATTCTCTAAATCACAACATCTTCGAGTTGCATCGCAGCATACGTACGTCCGAAGGCCACACACAGCGGAGCAGGCGAGCCGGTCTAACCCAACCACGTTCCACTAAACGGCTAACCAAAGCACCAGAGTCCAACCCCACCCACACGCCCTCCCCCGCCGCCCCCACGGCTCCACCTACCGTCCTCGTCGACCTGGATCGAACCCAGCTGCTGGCCGCGGAACCCTCCCCTCGTCGGATGCGCTGGCCGCGCTCGGTTGCCGGGCTGCTGGTGCTGCTCCTCCTCCTCCTCCCCAGCCAATCCCCCCTCGCGCCGCCTGCCGGTTAGTGCAAAAGGAAATTGGTTTCAGTAGGTAACGGTACTGTGCAAAGCGGCATAATAGTTCTATGGAAAGCAGCTTATCCTTAGTATGTTGCAACTATTTCATATGCACAACTGGATCTTAGCATTCAACATGGAAGTCAGATCTCCACCATAATAACTATGTTCTCTCTAAATGTCAATAAAATGCCAAATAGTTCTTCCGTATTCTAACATCTCCAACTACGTGGACAATCATGCCTCCCTAGCAGATCAGAACTGTTGCTTCACGCTAGCTTGACAATCAATAAAGAAGCAATGCTTTGTTGATAGACTGAAACAATCGACAGTGAAATATCTTACCTTGGCTAGCTGAGACTTGAGAACTCAAACTCTCCTAAATCAACATTTTAAAGTGGAACTTGGGCCTCACGAGCGAAGAAAACTTAAAAAAAAGGGTATTGGCTAATGATTTTGTTCTTTCAGATTAAATTCAAATCAATCCCACTTCTGGAATTCACAGCTATTTGACAAGAAGCAGATATTCAGATGAGCATTTACGTGATCAGATGTCAAGCATTTCAACTGATTCTTGGGCTGTTATAATTTAGTTCATATTAATACAAGTGGAAAATAGAACCCTCCTTGCTCAAATACATAGACTACTCACAACATGCAAAATGACAGCGATTTGTTAAGAAAGTTTTGCGCAGATAGCAACACGACAAGCACAACATGGAATTCAAATGGCATAAGCTTTACATACAGAATTGCAGAATGTGACAGTATTCGTACCACTGGGGGACGGCAAGTGGAGGTGACGTCGCAGCAGCAGGGGCAACGTTCCCAGAACCAGGGACGGCCCTGGGCCAAGGTGACAAGTGCGTCTATCTAGGCCTCAACACCAATAAAAGCCCAGCCATATATACAATGCTTATGGTTGGAAATGTAGTTATATTGCTTATATGGTTGTAACTTATCCTATCTATATTTGATCAGTTTGCATTGTTATAATATGTACATACGAATAAATGGTGTAGATCTTTGTCTTTTTTTTACTTTGATTAAGGTAGAAATTTATAACCTCTTATAGTGGATGTGAAAGCTCCTTTCAACCCTGTTTTAATAATATAGTAGATTAGTCCAATTGATTTTGAGACATCCCCACTCCCATGTTAGACAAATGATTTGGAGGTAGGCCCCTCTAACAAATTTAGACACTTTCAACTTTAGAATTATAGGTAAAGCTACTTTATCTCCTTTTTTATTTTTAAAATTAATATATGTTTAATCCAACTATCAATCTAAGCCTTTAAAATAAGTGTCTACCAAAATAAGGGCAAGATGTTTCATTCATTAAAATTATTTAAATTCTTATATCTCTAAGGCAACTATCAATCTAAACCTTCAAAAACACTTTCTATATTTTTTTTATTATTGGTCACTTGAGGATATTTGTGGTGTTTGTTGAACCGATATCATTCTTAATGAAAATATCTATTTCCTCTAAAGCAAAGAGAAATATCTATAGCGCATTCACTTATATTTCAAGCACTACATATAGATATTTCTCTATTTTCCAATACTTATCCTATAAATGGAGTGGAGGAAGTGGAAAAATACGTAGTGAGGAATAAATTTAAAAACTTTGACCATTTATTTGTTGTTGTTTGCAACATTACAACTTTTGACATACAGAAGTATTCAATGTTAGAGTAGATTACTACATATTATAACATTGTAATACTGTAATAGTATTTTATTTATAGATGTAAGCGTATTATCTTCATACTTTAAACATACAAAGCGTTAAGTACAAAAAAGTTGCAAACAAAATTAGCATTAATTCGTTTGGAATTGAAAGATGTATAAGTTTAAATAGTCCAAAAATATATTTTACAAGTAAATTATTTTAGTATATATAAGTGAGAATTCTAATTCGCCCCTGGCCTACCAATCGATAGGACCAGCCCTGCGCAAAACTCAACAGACGAGCCTGTTGGTACCAAGCCTGATTCTTCTACTCTCGTCGAGGTTGCTGCATAGGCATCTTCGGCTGACAGTTCTTCTAAGCGCCAATCTTAGTCTCCACCACACCGTCGATGGGGTCAGCAGATAGAGACTGCATCCCAAGCGCTGGTGACCTTCTCGACTAGAAAGCGCGCCAAGTGGACAACATCGTCTTGACCCAGCGAGCGAAGGCAAGCGATGCCGCCCACGTCCGCTGCAAAGCCGCCATCGCAATCCCCAGGCGCGCCCTCCCAATCAGCGACCATAGCGACTTCTTTGTCCTTCGTGTTGGGGCAGGGAGAGGCCAGGAAGTAAGAAGAAGGTGATGAGGAAGCGACAAACGGTAATTCGAGAAAATGAGGATTCTTGTGCGGAGAAGGCGGCGGACGGTGGTGAGGTGTTCGTCTTGATGGTGGAGGCGAGGAAAGAAAGAGCGCTGAGCGATCACGGAGGTTTGCGTGTTGTGAGAAGAATCGATGCTGAAAGAAGGCGGGGAGAGATGTCCGTGGAGCAGGCAGGGCATGGTTTTAAAAGAAGAGGGTACTAGGTGGAGGACCTCGAAGTAGTAGAACCTTTTTTATATCTAGTCCTTTTCAAAAAAAAATTGCAAAAATAGCCCATTCTTCACTTTATGTTTAAATATAGCCCTTTTGACCAAGCCTTTGCACATAACATGGCTAATTCACATTGTGTAACATGTCAAAACTATGGATTCAAAAATTCCTTATACTGAATTTGTGAATTTCCTAAAAAATTTTGGGTTGACTAAATGCTTTTCTAAATTTTCTAAATAAGGGAAAGACTTTCTTTTAATTTTTGAAAGTTTAAAAGAATTGTTGCATGAAAATAAAACTTAACTTTGGGTGGGAAATATTTTTCTTAGATCCCAAAAGCCACCAAAGAATTTCTATGAATTTTCCTACAATTTCTGCATGCCATTTCCTATTTTTACTAAGCCCAAAACCATTTTTTGGATTAAATCTATTCAAGAAATAAATAAAAATCCCTTAAACCTTTTGGGTCTAAAACCGCCCCAAGGCCGAACTCTGTTCATCCGCGCTAGCCCGGTCCGACCGCCTCACCCTCTCTCTTTGCGTATCACCGACAAGTGGGTCCTAGACCCACCTGGCATTCTCTTCTCTCTCTCAAGCACTTACCGGACAAGTGTGCCCCAGCCCCACATGTCAGTAGCTAAATAATTAGCTGTTGTCCAACTCACATGGGGGGCCAGGTCCCACCTGTCATTCTCTCCTTCTCGCCGTCGCCACTCTCACTGACGGGTGGGCCTTGGTCCCACATGTTAGCGATGGAGGCTTTCTTTCCTCTTCCGTTTGCCCACAACTCCACCACTCGCTGCCTTCACTCCATGCCATATGAGGGACGCACGAATCACGCTGCTATCCTTAACTCTAGCTATGCCCCCATATACCCACAGCCACACCTATGCCCTAGTGTTGCGCCACTCAAGCTACCAAGCTGTAGTGCCATCATCGTACCTCTTGCGCTTTGGTGTTCCTCGGGTATGACAACCCATTACTAAGGGTGCAGGGACCAGGATGCATGCAATATGCGCCATAACCACCAGCATCGTCCGAGGGATTCCCTTTCCATGGATGCAGCCACAACGCCATTATCCCCTCCTCATCATCTCCCTCTGTTTAAGCCCACGACGAGTGTGTCATCTTGTGTGCTTGCTCCGGTGAACCATCGTGTTCAACTTCGATAGCTGATGTTTATTTCTCGAATTCATTTAGTTGGGATTAGTCTCCACCTTCATCTTCTGGTGTGTTGAGTTCATCTCAACTCCCTCTATATAGTGCTCACCTTTTTCTCCCAGGTAATGTTGCAAGGTGGACGAAATGTTGTTCTTGTCCCTAGAGCATGCAAGAGCGTGCTGTCACACCGTCATTCCTCACGCTCGGGTGAGCTTCGACCTTGACAGTGATGTCTTTCCTGCTCGCCTTCGCTCCACTGAACTAAGAATACATTTCTTGGGTGAAAGGATTCATCGCTGAGCTCGTCGCTGGTGGCGAGATAATGGGAGTGGAAGTGGAATCGCTGATCAAGGAGGGTCATGACCACAAAGCCAATGGGGAAGCAAGTCCATCGGTCGTGAGCACTGAGTTGGTCGAGACTAAACAGGTCCATAACACGATGGCTACCCCTAAGACTTTCTCAAGTGGAGACAAGTGCTTTAGTGGTAGAGGAAGCATGTTCCTCCGAGGAGGTCTAGGTGATCGGAGAAGTAATCTTCGATCACCTTGAGAAGGAACATACTAAGGATGTTACTCCAAAGGAGAGCATCCAGTCGGAAAGAGCCAAGGGTCCGACCAGCCCTACCAGTTCTGACCTGGTGAAATCAATCCAAAAGAAGCAGTATACGAGCACCCTAGACTATGCTCCAAGGCAATTTAAATTCAAGACGAAGACGAAGGCAATTTAAATCCAACCCCACCCACACGCCTCCCCGCGCGCGCCGCCGAGGACGGCGGCGGAAGCTTCCAGCTTCGCCCCACGGCTCCACCTACCGTCCTCGTCGACTGGATCGAACCCACCGCCCGCCGCGAACCCTCCTCGTCGGATGCGCTGGCGCTCGGTTGCCGGCCGCTATCGCTGCTCCTCCTCCTCCCACCAATCCCCTCGCGCCGCCGCCGGTTAGTGCAAAAGGAAATTGGTTTCAGAGGTAACGATCGTGCAAAGCGGCATAATAGTTCTATGGAAAGCAGCTTATCCTTAGTATGTTGCAACTATTTCATATGCACAATCGGATCTTAGCATTCAACATGGAAGTCGATCTCCATCATAATAACTATGTTCTCTCTAAATGTCAATAAAATGCCAAATAGTTCTTCCGTATTCTAACATCTCCAACTACGTGGACAATCATGCCTCCCTAGCGGATCGAATCGTTGCTTCACGCTAGCTTGACAATCAATAAAGAAGCAATGCTTTGTTGATAGACTGAAACAATCGATAGTGAAATATCTTACCTTGGCAAGTGAGACTTGAGAACTCAAACTCTCCTAAATCAACATTTTAAAGTGGAACTTGGGCCTCACGAGCTAAGAAAACTTAAAAAAGGGTATTGCCTAATGATTTTGTTCTTTCAGATTAAATTCAAATCAATCCCACTTCGGAATTCACACTATTTGAAAAGAAGAGGATATTCAGATGAGCATTTACGTGATCGGATGTCAAGCATTTCAACCGATTCTTGGGTGTTATAATTTAGTTCATATTAATAAAAGTGGAAAATACAACCCTCCTTGCTCAAATACATAGACTACTCACAACATGCAAAATGACAATGATTTGTTAAGAAAGTTTTGCGCAGATAGCAACACGACAAGCACAACATGGAATTCAAATGGCATAAGCTTTACATACTGACTGCAGAATGTGACAGATTCGCACCACCGGGGATGGCAAGTGGAGGCGACGTCGCAGCAGCAGGGGCAACGCTCCCGAACTGGGACGGCCCCGGCCAAGGCGACAAGTGCGTCTACCTAGGCCTCAACACCAATAAAAGCCCAGCCATATATACAATGCTTATGGTTGGAAATGTAGTTATATTGCTTATATGGTTGTAACTTATCCTATCTATATTTGATCAGTTTGCATTGTTATAATATGTACATACGAATAAATGGTGTAGATCTTTGTCTTTTTTTACTTTGATTAAGGTAGAAATTTATAACCTCTTATAGTGGATGTGAAAGCTCCTTTCAACCCTGTTTTAATAATATGGTAGATTAGTCCAATTGATTTTGAGACATCCCCACTCCCATGTTAGACAAATGATTTGGAGGTAGGCCCCTCTAACAAATTTAGACACTTTCAACTTTAGAATTATAGGTAAAGCTACTTTATCTCCTTTTTTATTTTTAAAATTAATATATGTTTAATCCAACTATCAATCTAAGCCTTTAAAATAAGTGTCTACCAAAATAAGGGCAAGATGTTTCATTCATTAAAATTATTTAAATTCTTATATCTCTAAGGCAACTATCAATCTAAACCTTCAAAAACACTTTCTATATTTTTTTTATTATTGGTCACTTGAGGATATTTGTGGTGTTTGTTGAACCGATATCATTCTTAATGAAAATATCTATTTCCTCTAAAGCAAAGAGAAATATCTATAGCGCATTCACTTATATTTCAAGCACTACATATAGATATTTCTCTATTTTCCAATACTTCTCCTATAAATGGAGTGGAGGAAGTGGAAAAATACGTAGTGAGGAATAAATTTAAAAACTTTGACCATTTATTTGTTGTTGTTTGCAACATTACAACTTTTGACATACGTATATTCAATGTTAGAGTAGATTACTACATATTATAACATTGTAATACTGTAATAGTATTTTATTTATAGATGTAAGCGTATTATCTTCATACTTTAAACATACAAAGCGTTAAGTACAAAAAAGTTGCAAACAAAATTAGCATTAATTCGTTTGGAATTGAAAGATGTATAAGTTTAAATAGTCCAAAAATATATTTTACAAGTAAATTATTTTAGTATATATAAGTGAGAATTCTAATTCGCCCCTGGCCTACCAATCGATAGGACCAGCCCTGCGCAAAACTCAACAGACGAGCCTGTTGGTACCAAGCCTGATTCTTCTACTCTCGTCGAGGTTGCTGCATAGGCATCTTCGGCTGACAGGTTTTCTAAGCGCCAATCTTAGTCTCCACCACACCGTCGATGGGGTCAGCAGATAGAGACTGCATCCCAAGCGCTGGTGACCTTCTCGACTAGAAAGCGCGCCAAGTGGACAACATCGTCTTGACCCAGCGAGCGAAGGCAAGCGATGCCGCCCACGTCCGCTGCAAAGCCGCCATCGCAATCCCCAGACGCGCCCTCCCAATCAGCGACTTCTTTGTCCTTCGTGTTGGGGCAGGGAGAGGCAAGGAAGTAAGAAGAAGGTGATGAGGAAGCGACAAACGGTAATTCGAGAAAATGAGGATTCTTGTGCGGAGAAGGCGGCGGACGGTGGTGAGGTGTTCGTCTTGATGGTGGAGGCGAGGAAAGAAAGAGCGGTGAGCGATCACGGAGGTTTGCGTGTTGTGAGAAGAATCGATGCGGAAAGAAGGCGGGGAGAGATGTCCATGGAGCAGGCAGGGCATGGTTTTAAAAGAAGAGGGTACTAGGTGGAGGACCTCGAAGTAGTAGAACCTTTTTTATATTTAGTCCTTTTCAAAAAAAATTGCAAAAATAGCCCATTCTTCACTTTATGTTTAAATATAGCCCTTTTGACCAAGCCTTTGCACATAACATGGCTAATTCACATTGTGTAACATCTCAAAACTATGGATTCAAAAATTCCTTATACTGAATTTGTGAATTTCCTAAAAAATTTTGGGTTGACTAAATGCTTTTCTAAATTTTCTAAATAAGGGAAAGTCTTTCTTTCAATTTTTGAAAGTTTAAAAGAATTGTTGCATGGAAATAAAACTTAACTTTGGGTGGGAAATATTTTTCTTAGATCCCAAAAGCCACCAAAGAATTTCTATGAATTTTCCTACAATTTCTGCATGCCATTTACTATTTGTACTAAGCCCAAAACCATTTTTTGGATTAAATCTATTCAAGAAATAAATAAAATCCCTTAAACCTTTTGGGTCTAAAACCGCCCAAGGCCGAACTCTGCTCATCCGCGCTAGCCCGGTCCGACCGCCTCGCCCTCTCTCTTTGTGTATCATCGACAAGTGGGTCCTAGACCCACCGGCATTCTCTTCTCTCTCAAGCACCGACCGACAAGTGTGCCCCACCCCACATGTCGGTAGCTAAATAATTAGTCGTTGTCCAACCGACATGGGGGCGGGTCCCACTGTCATTCTCTCCTTCTCGCCGCCGCCACTCACCGACGGGTGGGCCTTGGTCCCACATGTTAGCGATGGAGGCTTTCTTTCCTCTTCCGCTTGCCCACAACTCCACCACTCGCGCCTTCACTCCATGCCATATGAGGGACGCACGAATCACGCCGCTATCCTTAACTCTAGCTATGCCCCCATATACCCACACCACACCTATGCCCTAGTGTTGCGCCACTCAAGCTACCAAGTCAGTAGTGCCATCATCGTACCTCTTGCGCTTTGGTGTTCCTTGGGTATGACAACCCATTACTAAGGGTGCAGGACCAGATGCATGCAATATGCGCCATAACCACCAAAGATCGTCCGAGGGATTCCTTTCCATGGATGCACCACAACGCCATTATCCTCCTCATCATCTCCTCTCTGCTTAAGCCCACGACGAGTGTGTCATCTTGTGTGCTTGCTCGGTGAACCATCGTGTTCAACTCGATAGCTGATGTTTATTTCTCGAATTCATTTAGTTGGGATTAGTCTCCACCTTCATCTTCTGGTGTGTTGAGTTCATCTCAACTCCCTCTACATAGTGCTCACCTTTTTCTCCCAGGTAATGTTGCAAGGTGGACGAAATGTTGTTCTTGTCCCTAGAGCATGCAAGAGCGTGCCGTCACACCGTCATTCCTCACGCTCGGGTGAGCTTCGACCTTGACAGTGATGTCTTTCCTGCTCGCCTTCGCTCCACTGAACTAAGAATACATTTCTTGGGTGAAAGGATTCATCGCTGAGCTCGTCGCTGGTGGCGAGATAATGGGAGTGGAAGTGGAATCGCTGATCAAGGAGGGTCATGACCACAAAGCCAATGGGGAAGCAAGTCCATCGGTCGTGAGCACTGAGTTGGTCGAGACTAAACAGGTCCATAACACGATGGCTACCCCTAAGACTTTCTCAAGTGGAGACAAGTGCTTTAGTGGTAGAGGAAGCATGTTCCTCCGAGGAGGTCTAGGTGATCGGAGAAGTAATCTTCGATCACCTTGAGAAGGAACATACTAAGGATGTTACTCCAAAGGAGAGCATCCAGTCGGAAAGAGCCAAGGGTCCGACCAGCCCTACCAGTTCTGACATGGTGAAATCAATCCAAAAGAAGCAGAAGGCGAGCACCCTAGACTATGCTCCAAGGCAATTTAAATTCAAGACGAAGACGAAGGCAATTTAAATCCAACCCCACCCACACGCCCTCCCCCGCCGCCGCTGCCGCCGACGAGGACGGCGGCGGAAGCTTCCAGCTCGCCCCCACGGCTCCACCTACCGTCCTCGTCGACCTGGATCGAACCCAGCCGCTGGCCGCGAACCTCCCTCGCCGGATGCGCCGCCGCTCGCCAGCTGCCGGGCTGCTATCGCTGCTCCTCCTCCTCCCACCAATCCCCCTCGCGTCGCTCGCCGGTTAGTGCAAAAGGAAATTGGTTTCAGTGAGGTAACGGTGCATCGCAAAGCGCATAATAGTTCTATGGAAAGCAGCTTATACTTAGTATGTTGCAACTATTTCATATGCACAACTCGATCTTAGCATTCAACATGGAAGTCGATCTCCATCATAATAACTATGTTCTCTCTAAATGTCAATAAAATGCCAAATAGTTCTTCCGTATTCTAACATCTCCAACTACGTGGACAATCATGCCTCCCTAGCGATCGAATCGTTGCTTCACGCTAGCTTGACAATCAATAAAGAAGCAATGCTTTGTTGATAGACTGAAACAATCGACAGTGAAATATCTTACCTTGGCTAGCTGAGACTTGAGAACTCAAACTCTCCTAAATCAACATTTTAAAGTGGAACTTGGGCCTCACGAGCGAAGAAAACTTAAAAAAAAGGGTATTGCCTAATGATTTTGTTCTTTCAGATTAAATTCAAATCAATCCCACTTCTGGAATTCACAGCTATTTGAAAAGAAGGGGATATTCAGATGAGCATTTACGTGATCAGATGTCAAGCATTTAAACTGATTCTTGGGCTGTTATAATTTAGTTCATATTAATAAAAGTGGAAAATACAACCCTCCTTGCCCAAATACATAGACTACTCACAACATGCAAAATGACAGCGATTTGTTAAGAAAGTTTTGCGCAGATAGCAACACGACAAGCACAACATGGAATTCAAATGGCATAAGCTTTACATACAGAATTGCATAATGTGACAATATTCGTACCACTGGGGGACGGCAAGTGGAGGCGACGTCGCAGCAGCAGGGGCGACATTCCCAGAACCAGGGATGGCCCTGGGCCAAGGCGACAAGTGCGTCTACCTAGGCCTCAACACCAATAAAAGCCCAGCCATATATACATGTAAAGATATACACTGGTTATAGCAGACTTAAACTATTTAATAGTATTAGATAATAACTATATATGTAGCATTATCATCAATGAGCAACGAAGAAAACTGAGCAACTAAGAAAACCAGCTGAAGTACCCGCACAATCGTACAGCTAGATACTTATACATATATTTACGTATAAAAATAGAGTTGTATTTGATATACAACTACAATGCTTATGGTTGGAAATGTAGTTATATTGCTTACAGGGTTGTAACTTATCCTATCTATATTTGATCAGTTTGCATTGTTATAATATGTACATACGAATAAATGGTGTAGATCTTTGTCTTTTTTACTTTGATTAAGGTAGAAATTTATAACCTCTTATAGTGGATGTGAAAGCTCCTTTCAACCCTGTTTTAATAATATGGTAGATTAGTCCAATTGATTTTGAGACATCCCCACTCCCATGTTAGACAAATGATTTGGAGGTAGGCCCCTCTAACAAATTTAGACACTTTCAACTTTAGAATTATAGGTAAAGCTACTTTATCTCCTTTTTTATTTTTAAAATTAATATATGTTTAATCCAACTATCAATCTAAGCCTTTAAAATAAGTGTCTACCAAAATAAGGGCAAGATGTTTCATTCATTAAAATTATTTAAATTCTTATATCTCTAAGGCAACTATCAATCTAAACCTTCAAAAACACTTTCTATATTTTTTTTATTATTGGTCACTTGAGGATATTTGTGGTGTTTGTTGAACCGATATCATTCTTAATGAAAATATCTATTTCCTCTAAAGCAAAGAGAAATATCTATAGCGCATTCACTTATATTTCAAGCACTACATATAGATATTTCTCTATTTTCCAATACTTCTCCTATAAATGGAGTGGAGGAAGTGGAAAAATACGTAGTGAGGAATAAATTTAAAAACTTTGACCATTTATTTGTTGTTGTTTGCAACATTACAACTTTTGACATACAGAAGTATTCAATGTTAGAGTAGATTACTACATATTATAACATTGTAATACTGTAATAGTATTTTATTTATAGATGTAAGCGTATTATCTTCATACTTTAAACATACAAAGCGTTAAGTACAAAAAAGTTGCAAACAAAATTAGCATTAATTCGTTTGGAATTGAAAGATGTATAAGTTTAAATAGTCCAAAAATATATTTTACAAGTAAATTATTTTAGTATATATAAGTGAGAATTCTAATTCGCCCCTGGCCTACCAATCGATAGGACCACCTGCGCAAAACTCAACAGACGAGCCTGTTGGTACCAAGCCTGATTCTTCTACTCTCGTCGAGGTTGCTGCATAGGCATCTTCTACCGACAGTTTTCTAAGCGCCAATCTTAGTCTCCACCACACCGTCGATGGGGTCAGCAGATAGAGACTGCATCCCAAGCGCTGGTGACCTTCTCGACTAGAAAGCGCGCCAAGTGGACAACATCGTCTTGACCCAGCGAGCGAAGGCAAGCGATGCCGCCCACGTCCGCTGCAAAGCCGCCATCGCAATCCCCAGACGCGCCCTCCCAATCAGCGACCATAGCGACTTCTTTGTCCTTCGTGTTGGGGCAGGGAGAGGCCAGGAAGTAAGAAGAAGGTGATGAGGAGGTGACAAACAGTAATTCGAAGGGGAAAATGAGGATTCTTGTGCGGAGAAGGCGGCGGACGGTGGTGAGGTGTTCGTCTTGATGGTGGAGGCGAGGAAAGAAAGAGCGGTGAGCAATCACGGAGGTTTGCGTGTTGTGAGAAGAATCGATGCGGAAAGAAGGCGGGGAGAGATGTCCGTGGAGCAGGCAGGGCATGGTTTTAAAAGAAGAGGGTACTAGGTGGAGGACCTCGAAGTAGTAGAACCTTTTTTATATTTAGTCCTTTTCAAAAAAAAATTGCAAAAATAGCCCATTCTTCACTTTATTTTTAAATATAGCCCTTTTGACCAAGCCTTTGCACATAACATGGCTAATTCACATTGTGTAACATCTCAAAACTATGGATTCAAAAATTCCTTATACTGAATTTGTGAATTTCCTAAAAAAATTTGGGTTGACTAAATGCTTTTCTAAATTTTCTAAATAAGGGAAAGTCTTTCTTTTAATTTTTGAAAGTTTAAAAGAATTGTTGCATGGAAATAAAACTTAACTTTGGGTGGGAAATATTTTTCTTAGATCCCAAAAGCCACCAAAGAATTTCTATGAATTTTCCTACAATTTCTGCATGCCATTTACTATTTGTACTAAGCCCAAAACCATTTTTTGGATTAAATCTATTCAAGAAATAAATAAAAATCCCTTAAACATTTTGGGTCTAAAACCGCCCCAAGGCCGAACTCTGTTCATCCGCGCTAGCCTGGTCCGACCGCCTCACCCTCTCTCTTTGCGTATCACCGACAAGTGGGTCCTAGACCCACCTGGCATTCTCTTCTCTCTCTCAAGCACTTACCCGACAAGTGTGCCCCAGCCCCACATGTCAGTAGCTAAATAATTATCTGTTGTCCAACTGACATGGGGGGCCAGGTCCCACCTGTCATTCTCGCCTTCTCGCCGTTGCCACTCTCACTGACAGGTGGGCCTTGGTCCCACATGTTAGTGATGGAGGCTTTCTTTCCTCTTTCGTTTGCCCACAACTCCACCACTCGCTGCCTTCACTCCATGCCATATGAGGGACGCACAAATCACACTGCTATCCTTAACTCTAGCTATGCCCCCATATACCCACAGCCACACCTATGCCCTAGTGTTTTGCCACTCAAGCTACCAAGCTGTAGTGCCATCATCGTACCTCTTGCGCTTTGGTGTTCCTCGGGCATGACAACCCATTGCTAAGGGTGCAGGGACCAGGATGCATGCAATATGCGCCATAACCACCAGCATCGTCTGAGGGATTCCCTTTCCATGGATGCAGCCACAACGCCATTATCCCCTCCTCATCATCTCCCTCTGTTTAAGCCCACGACGAGTGTGTCATCTTGTGTGCTTGCTCCGGTGAACCATCATGTTCAACTTCGATAGCTGATGTTCATTTCTCGAATTCATTTAGTTGGGATTAGTCTCCACCTTCATCTTCTGGTGTGTTGAGTTCATCTCAACTCCCTCTACATAGTGCTCACCTTTTTCTCCCAGGTAATGTTGCAAGGTGGACGAAATGTTGTTCTTGTCCCGTAGAGCATGCAAGAGCGTGCCGTCACACCGTCATTCCTCACGCTCGGGTGAGCTTCGACCTCGACAGTGATGTCTTTCCTGCTCGCCTTCGCTCCACTGAACTAAGAATACATTTCTTGGGTGAAAGGATTCATCGCTGAGCTCGTCGCTGGTGGCGAGATAATGGGAGTGGAAGTGGAATCGCTGATCAAGGAGGGTCATGACCACAAAGCCAATGGGGAAGCAAGTCCATCGGTCGTGAGCACTGAGTTGGTCGAGACTAAACAGGTCCATAACACGATGGCTACCCCTAAGACTTTCTCAAGTGGAGACAAGTGCTTTAGTGGTAGAGGAAGCATGTTCCTCCGAGGAGGTCTAGGTGATCGGAGAAGTAATCTTCGATCACCTTGAGAAGGAACATACTAAGGATGTTACTCCAAAGGAGAGCATCTAGTCGGAAAGAGCCAAGGGTCCGACCAGCCCTACCAGTTCTGACCTGGTGAAGTCGATCCAAAAGAAGCAGAAGGCGAGCACCCTAGACTATGCTCCAAGGCAATTTAAATTCAAGATGAAGATGACCAGGTATGAGTTAGTCATGGAAAATTTAGACAGTCGTACCTTTTGATTTCTTTATGCCTTGAATTTCTTACTTTCCTCTCCCCGTTTTTTATTTTGCTGGTTTTGCAGTTCATCTACCACCTCAGGTGCAAGCCTCTCGAGTTCTTCTATTGAAGAAGTATCAAGGGAGGCAACAGACATGCCTGTCCCTTAGTTGGTAGCAATGTCGACTAGAGGAATAGAGGCTGCTACGATCAAAGATCCTTTGGTGGTTCCAACACCATCGAAGGATGTGATCATAGAGGTGGAGATGAAGATTAGGTCGAGAAGGCAGTAGTCGAGGAGGAGGAGGTAGAAATTCTTCCTCCCTTCTTTGGAAGACCGGTGGTCGAGAGCGCTTCAATGAATAGGAAGTTCCCTCATCCGAAGAACATTCCCAATCGGGGCTACATCTTTAACAACCAAAGACTTGAAGATCTTTTATGAAGGAAGGTGTCGAACCTCTAGTTGAAGACTGGCCTCGAGGAACTCTACTCCACCTTTGCCAACAAAGTAATCTCGGTATGTTCTTAAGACCACTTCTATTGTATTTTGGACTTATCAAAACTTATCTAAGTTCCTTTTTTCTCTTCTTAGCACATGGTGGAGGCAATCGTCCTAGTCGGGGAAGTGACCAAGCGATCATTAGCTCTCGAAAAGGAGAGGGCTACTCTCCGTTGATAGGCGGACAACTAGTAATGAATCCTCTCTTCTCTTTTCTTTTGTGAAACACCTTTCTTTTCATAATTCTTTGAACACTTTTGTAGGTTAGAAAGCATTGTGGAAGTGCTCGAGTGAAAGCATCTAGACTTCTAAAAATGATTTTGGTAATTAATAACGACAATGGTTAAAGGGACTAACTTGTTTATTAATATAATTGAAAGGTTTAGTCCCAAAATTTAATGACATTATAGAAAAGGCATGCAAAGGCGGTCAAAGATCGATATGGATCAAGATATAGCACAATGCAAAGGTATATTATAGTCCAAGGACCTCTTTTGTAGCTTTTACCAGTCTCAGTGTTTGGATGAAAAGATTGGGTTTGTAGAATAGATGTCGTACTATAAAGAGGGGTCATGGCTAGTAGCTTAAAGCTTAACTTGTGCCACTTTGATCAATTGAGTGTTCATGCATGCATTCAGAACTTCATTTGGAACCCTATCTGAATTTCCTTGCAAAACTGGTATGACCGCAAGCACTTTGATGATAGTACCACTGCATCGGTACTATCGACCATTACATGCCGGTAGCTAATTTCCAGAGAGATACTCTTTTGAGATTCCTTGGATCAGTACTACCGCATGTGTTGCGTGGTAGAACTACTAATCAATATGACTGCATGGTGATGACGATACTACCGGATGTTAGTAGGACCGAAATTTAATTGGCGGTAGCTAATTTCTAGAGGGCTATATTTTAGAGCATTTTCTCTCCTCTATATGTCCTACAACCTGGACATATCCCAAAGTTTTCGCCAGAGTGGGATCTAGGTTGTTAAGAATACATGGACATGTTGCAGGTTCTGAATGATTACTGAAGGCCTTGGAGTGTTCATGTTAGCAGAAGGAGTATGATGACCTGAGTTTCATCCTTAGTTCTTCACTCACCCCACATGACTCAGCACTCGTGGATGGAGGGAGGCGAATTTGGTGGTTGATGGGTAACAGTTCATTGTTTCCATCTCCTCTGGGCAATACTGGAGAGTTTGCACCATCCTGACTAGTGGATCATTAGAGGATCTATTGTGGAGAACAGTGCATGGTATTTGCAGCGGTATCACCGATCGTATTGATTTCATGTTTCCAGCACAAATCTCCCAAGGAGCTCCTATCGAAACTAACGAAGAGCCTTTCATCACTTTGACTAGGAGCTTCCATGATGGAGAGAGTTGGAAATTATGATTTCTGGAGAACTGTGTGGTGGACTTACCTTGATTCGATGGATTTTTTATTGGATGGTGAGTGTTATCAGCTTCACTAGGTCTCATGCCAGAGGTTATCTCATCGACACCATGACTAGGTGTCAACTTGCTCCTATAATATATAGGAGTTGTTGGCGAATAGCGATCACCCATAATTGAATTAAGAGTACTCTAACCCTCGAACCACAGCAATGTGTTCTCATAGTCACATTTTCAAATCGAATTTCCTTGACTTGTCGTGGTAGTGGGGCACTCTGACAAGGTTCGGATGCCTGAATCCCTGGGAAATGTTGATAGGGGCAGCATGTCTTCTTCCATCTGGTTGACCTTGTTAGACTCAAGGACTGATGACCCTAGGATGAAAGACGATGATGGAAAGGCATCATGTTGCATGGTGCGGATACATGCGCCATGTTGAGATCGACGTAGCCCACCAAATTGAACAAATTCTCCTCATCCCAGGTCCCTACCATGACAGCATGGGCGATGTTGATAGAAACAAGGGAGAATTATGGCGTTGCTTTGAACCTTAAGGGGCTCAGCATTTCTTCCCCACGGACGATGCCAACAGTCGACGATCAAGTCGTCAATCTTACAAAATAGTAGGGAAATCCGAGCCTCACGTAAGGATTAGAGAGAAGAATGTGGACTATCTTTATTGCTATGAATTGATAACAAGATGCTCTCGATGAGAGATTACAAAAGGGATGCTACTAGCCCTAGAATTGCTATTTCTTGCCTCTGTAATCTACTATTTGGTTGAGAGATCTTCTGTCTTTCATCTTCTCCCATCAGGCTTAAATAGTGGGAAGAGTTGTCATTTGTTTATACGAACAGATGCCTTGTCAATTTTTCATGTCTGATCGAGCAATTGGTTGCTGTCAGCGAAAGAGATATGACAATAACTGCTGACTAGTTATTGTCAGTGGGAAATAATTGTATAAGTAACCGCGAGGTGGTTGTTGTCAGAATTGTGGTGTGGTTAGGGGGATAGAGGCGCACGTGCCTTATCCTACTGCACGGGAGGGGTTGCCTAGAGACAAGCTCATGTGTTGGCTTATAGAACCTCCGAGTGGTGACTGGTCGAGTAAATGCACAGTGGCTCTCCGACCTAGGGTACTTAGGTAGTGCTAGTTTAGGTGATCTACGAACACACTGGCTTGGGGCCTTGATTGAGTATTAAAGCCGTATTTAATGGATTATTTAATCTCTATCACATATGCACCATGTGCATGGAGAACAAAAAGCAAAGACTGGCGACAACGACTACGCGCAGTTTAATCGGAGGTGTTCCGTGGATCCAATTTGTGGGAGTAATTAACCAAGAGTCCTTCCGAGACCTCGGGAACTAAGAGATCATATTGCCGAAGCTAGATCATCATGCCAACAGGCTGTGGGCACACACCATGGGAGACTATACTTATAATTCACAGTAAATTAATGATATATTTGCGTGCTTTCCTCTTTGTTTCCTTTGTTTATTTTTGTGTATTTAAGTGCACTGGCACACCCGCAACCTTAACCCCACGCAAAGAAATCCTAGAGCGATTTCTCGCGCATCAAACATGTACTACATAAATGTTTCAGTAGTTATGCTATATTCATATATCACTTCACTAAAATTTTGTGGCCAACCGCCTTTGCTCGCCGGCAAGGCCCACCCGCAAGTATCTCAGTTTTCTCCCTGCCTAGATCCACTGCTACCCAACCGTCTCTTTCTCCCCTGCTTGGATCCACCGCCGCCTCACCAGTGTCCTCTTTTCCTTGTTATCGCCTTCGCATCTCCTTAATATAACAAAAAGACATGGGACATCAAGAGAGAGGAAGTAGGGCATCACACATATCGTCAAGCATGATCGAGAGGTCAGAATTTTGATTGATTTACGAAAGTTTTTAGTCGAGTATTGGGTAGCAGTTCCATTTTTTTTTATTTGATGAATTCTCACGTGCACGACAACAGTAATCGCATAGCTATCCACAGGTCGGCCTCAGCTCCCCCAGGTGATACATATCTATCCATCCACATCACCAAACCACATGACGAGCTCCACCTACTAAGCAACGCCACGGACAAGACAAGCCTTGCCGCGCACACGTAGGATAGGATATCCAGTTAGCTCCTCATTTTATCGAGTTTTGTAAAAAATTAACATAGTTTAATTTAATATTATTTTATTTATAGTTCAAAACTATTCTTAAAATCGAGCTAAAAAATCGAGTCGAGCCAAAGTAAAATTTAATTTTACTTAAAATCAACTTATGTCAGATTTAACCAATTGAAAAACACGATTAACCGAGCCAACCTTTGCATCCCTACTCGCACGTAGGGCTGTGCAGTTTCAAACCGAACCGAAAAAACTGTACCGAAAAAATCGAACCGAACCGGCCAACTCGGTTTGACCGGTTTTCTGTATTCGGTTCGGTAGCTAGAAAAGGGGTATTTCTCTGATTCGGTTTTTTTAGTAAAAACACTACTAGATTTTCGGCCTAATGCCACGAAAGAAATTGCAACGCCACCAATTTGGTTGTAATAGGTAGGACGTATTGCAACGTTTTTCCAAAACGGTGGCAATAGGTGGACTTTATTGCCACTATTATATTGCATTGCGATATTCGTAAATGTCGTTGCAATAGGTAGGTGTTATCGCAACCATTTTGAAAACGTGTTGCAATAGGTTGGATATATTGCCACGACACTCTTTTGTTGCGTTAGTGTTGATTTTCGTTGCAATTATTTGCTACTATTGCAACCATATATAATTTCGTTGCTATTGGGTGATATTATTGCCACGGTGTTGTTTCGTTGGGATAATCTTCAGCGGCGTTGCAGTAGGTAGGTGCGTATTGCAACGAAAAACTAAATCGATGCAATAACATATTTATATTGCCACGTGTAAATTTTGTTGCTATAGAGTAGTGTGTTTCGTTGCAATATGGTATTCTATTGCAACTCTTTTATTTCGTGGACTTTTGTTTAGCTATCCAGTCATGCGGCAAAAAAATTATGAAAATTGAAAAAATGGGAAGCCACCTAGGAATCGAACTAGGGACCTCTTGATTGGCAGCCAACGCTCATACCACTAGGACACAAACACAGTTGTGATTATACGTGAAAAATATTGTACCTAAACAATAATAAGTGGAGGCGCCCTACATCATCATAGTTATCGATCTACCGCTGCCCTAGGATTGTACCTTATTGCGTGAAGGGCTCCAACACCGGAGGCCGGCGCCCTAGAGTGAGACGGCAATTCCACGCACTGCAGAGATCGATCAACACCGAGGCCGGCGCCCTAGAGCGAGACCGGCAATTCACGTACCTGCAGATCGGGTCGTTTGTCGGCGTCTCTGCTTTTCTATCCGCGGTCCAGGGCCGGCTCTAGGGGTAGACCGGGGGGCGCTGGCCTAGGGCCCCGGGCCAGGGTGCCCCCCCCCCCCGCGCCGCGCAAGCCGCAACGGCCCCACGCCAGAAG
The DNA here is from genome assembly GCA_036346575.1 of Dendrocalamus sinicus. Classification (NCBI taxonomy): domain Eukaryota; kingdom Viridiplantae; phylum Streptophyta; class Magnoliopsida; order Poales; family Poaceae; genus Dendrocalamus; species Dendrocalamus sinicus. Next base: position 30,905,928 of record CM070671.1, read on the forward strand.
GCAAGGCACGGCTTCAATCTTCATGCATGCATGCGGCCCATCACAAATCGGCATGCAGCCATGCAGGATCACAAATCGGCGCAGGAATCGCGGCACGGCTTCGACATGAATACCGAATACATGATCGACTCGACCGACGACCGCATCAAGGGCTCAAGGCCGCCCGCCGCCGTCAACGTCGCTCGCGTAGTCGGCTAGTCGAGTCTCGCGTGCGGGGGGCGGGGGCAACGTCGTCTACTCGATCGTCTCCTGCGCCGACAATTCGACAACGTGGGCTCGTTACTCGTGCCTCGTAGCCATCCGACGTCCGCCATCACAACCCGAGAGGCGGCAGAGGCCGAGACTCCATCGTGACATCGTCGCGCCCGATCACTCGCCGTTCTGCCGCCGAGGCGCCGACTCACCATCATACGTCGTTCTGCTCGCCGCCGACTTGCCATTCTGCTCTGCTGCCTCGCGCCGGATCTCTTGGTTGTCTCTCAATTCCATCTGCATCTGCCGCTGCGCCGCATCGCCGAGGTGAGGCAAGTAGGCAACAATTTACATCTAGTGATCTACTCATCTACATTTACTTCAAAAATTAGGTTAGGATTTTATGTTCTTGTTGTTTACTTTACTTTGTAAATTACAGGGTTTAGAATGTTGCCTAAGAGCATATGTCGGGTGCTCAAAAAAGTAACAAAAGAAAACGAGAAGAACGGTTTATTGAATCGCAAAATGGATATTTGTCGCTCCTATTTGAGGTAAATTAATTCTTACTAGTTACATTTAGTTTATGAACTAGTTAGTACCTAATTAGTTTATCATGTTAGAACTATTGATTTGTGTCACTTTAGATAATATAAAGTTTAAACTGCATATTTTATAAGTAGAAAAAAAATTTATAGTAAAAAGCCCATAAAGTCGAATTCGCCTTAGGGCCCTTGAAAACGTTGAGCCGGCCCTGCCGCGGTCGTGCGCACGGAGGTGATTTTCTTCAGCGTCGTCACGACTTATCAATTGGCAAATGCATACGCACGCATGCATGATGCTTTGAGCCAAGCAAACAAATCTATCCGGTCACTTGTGAGTTGAACATGCATACATGATTTGAGTTTTTGATTTGAGTTTTTGAGGAGAGAGGAAAATATGATTAGTGCATGCAATTAGGTAAGGTTAATTGAGTTTATTTTTTACTTACGGATTTTGTTTATTGGCTTTGTTAAAAGTAATCTTGTTTTTTGTTTTCTTGCCGTATTCGAGTAAGAGTCCGAGTATACGAATACGTATACGAGTTGTATACGAGTCCACGCTGCGTCGTTTCAGTTTCCGCATGAAGAGTATGAGTCCGTATACTCAACGCCGTTTCCGTTTCCGTATACGAGTTGTATACGAGTCCACACTGCGTCGTTTCCGTTTTCTTGCCGTATTCGAGTAAGAGTCCGAGTATACGAATACGTATACGAGTACGTGAAGAGTACGAGTTGTATACTACGCATACAATGTTTCCGTGTCTTAACTTGTCTGTGGCACCTTTTGTAAGGAACTTTGCACTTGTAGTAATATACAACATTGTTTCCGTATACAATGTTTCCGTATCCAGATATACTAGTAGTAATTATATTGGTAGCATACGGTAATATACTTGTAGTAATTATATTTCAGATTTCTAAAGAATTATATTGGTAGTATGTCAAATATTGGTATCCAGTCCATGTTCAAGCCCGATACAATGAAGAGTTTCCGTATACAATGTTTCCGCGTGAAGAGTACGAGTTGTATACTACGCATCAAGCCCTCAAGTCCTCAACGCCGCGCCGAACTGCCGAACGCCCGAACCCGAACGTGAACTCCCGAGCGACTCCGTCCGCGGCATCCGCCTGCATCCGCCGGAATAGAATCACCTGTTGCAGGTCTGCATAAATGTTTTCCAATTGCATGTCCGCCGGAATAGAATCACCTGTTGCCGGAATAGAATAGAACTCACAAGCTTTCTTAGATACATTCAGCTAATTTCATGCATTTTTGCATCAGTATATCTGAACATGAAATCCTCGCATGATTTTCAAATAGAATCACCTGTTGCAGGTCTGCATAAATGTTTTCCAATTGCTAGATACCGAACTCCACTTATCGCATCTATTCCATTCCATGCAGATTCAAATCCTCGACTGCATTGTTTTTATGTTCTGTATCAGTGCTTACTATCTTGAAGCACAAGATATGAGTGTATGACAATTTTGGTTTAAGAGTGTAAAGATCTAGAACATGTAGATAAATGAACAAATGAACCAGCTCACTCGCACTGTTGCACATAAAAATATTGAGTGCAAAAGGTGCTCACAAAGCATTCAAATGCCCTTATGTCAGCTATGCAAAAGGTACGACACCTTCCTGTCCGATGCACCAACAGGAATCACTCCCCACTACTAAACCCTCACAAAAATGCAGTCCTCTTTGACATTGGAAGAGCATTTTCTTGTAAGGAATTAATAATGCAAAGAAAATACAGTCCTCTTTGACAGCATGTTTACAAAATAGTCATTTGCCTATGCGTTGCAATAGAAATCCCATAGTTCATACAAAATAACCGCTTTGTTTTTATTACACTTATCAATTATTGCAGGGACATCTCTTGAATCCATCCGTACACTTATCTATTTTACAATCTTATAATCTTGCCACATGCTAATGAAACTTTCTTAAGCTAAGAAAAGTGTAATGTTTCTTGTCCGACTTTCAAGAAAATAAGCAAAGTGGTCGTTCTTCCGCATATTTGAAAGAAGTGTAATGGTACCTACAAGACCTTTTGCTGCCATTTTTCATTCCTGAATTCATCATTGTCTATCAATTTTATCCGTGGTACTCATCTCAAAGATCAATGAATATGTACCAGAAGTAAAACTGAGTACACACAGCTCCACCTCAAGCAATCTGAACATTGAATAGGAGAAAAGAAAACTTGAACTTTCTCGTAGATGATCCATAAGACATGCCCATGTCATATTATATGTCACACTACTTTCATACATGTGAATACTAATGTTTCCTCCATAATAAAGAAGTCTAGGTAGCAAAAGCCACATAAAATTTCTTGGTACCTTCCTGCTAGAGTCCCGTAATTTGATTTCCCAAACTTAGCTAAAGTTTTTAATAGAAAAGCTAGTTACTAAATCATTTTGGCAATATTACGCCCACAAAATAAAGTCAACATCTATCTCATCAAATATTATCTATCACAAATTAATCTAGACTGGCATCATTCTATATCCTTCCTCCAGCAGAAGACTAACTTCATCGATCACCTAATCATTTATAGAATTTGGGTAAGAAAAGAAAAGAGTAGAAAGACTAAGTGACATTTTCCTAAATTTATAATCACTCCAAATTTAGTACAATATGCAATAATTATTACCTGTTGCACTTGGGCATGTTGGAGCTGGATAGCCGGTTAGTGAGCACAAAGCAACTTCCTTACCATCCTACAAAATGAATGCCAATATATATATTTGTAAAGCCTAGTATCCAACATCATATTTCAGTTTATAAGAAAAAATATTTACAACAGTTTTATACCCCTTCTTCTTGTCTCTGTCCAACAAGCTTCATGGCCCTTGTTGGGTTTACCTCATCCACATGCAGGCCATTGTCAAAAGATGATGCTTGTAATTGATGAACTTAGTCAAAAGGGTATTGTGCTTGGTCCTGTTAGATATAGATATTTAAGAAGTGTCATTAGAGCTTTTGCTTTTGAACAATCACCAACTTGATGGTCTAGATTTAATTTTCCATTTTTATCTGAGGCAAAAAGGTATTATGGAATGAAAGGTAATCAAATGATAGAGCTGCAGCTTAGTATGACTTGAAAAATTGTATTCTTGGACTTTTATGCTTACTCTGTGTTTCCTTGCTGAAACTGCAGAGGATAGGAAATGATAAAAGAGAGGTCAGAAGGAAGCAAGTGAAGGATCCATGTTCCAAGGCAAGGAATTCAATAAGTAACCAAGAAACTTAGTGGCTGCGAGCTACTAACCTGGCATATATTGCATTCATTTTGTTCTGTGAAAGTATTTGTTTTGGAAGCATAATGTCACATGATGATAGGAGGTGGATGCGCATGGATAGGACTAAAGTTGAGTGGCAGCAGAAATTCCAGAAATTTATTGAAACCACATTTGCTGGCATGTCGAAAGGAGGAACTGTTGTGTGTCCATGTGCTAGATGTCGATGCATGGCATACGAACACAACTGAGGTTCAAATCATTTGCTTGTTAAAGGGTTTGATGAAAGTTTCATCCAAGGGACGGTACAAGGAAGGTTCAATTGATGATGACAATACTGATGTAGGATTAGACAATGATGACACTCCAGTTGAAACTTCTGGCGCCAAAAATATGATTTCCTCACTAATCAGGGGTGCAATACATGGAGACATTAGTACTGATAATGAAGAGCCAAATGAAAGTGCAAAGAAATTCTATAAATTATTAGAGGAGGCACAAAAGGCATTGTATCCAGGTTGCAAGGAGGCAACTAAGGTTTCTTTTATTGTGCGGCTCTTTCAGATTAAGTGCATGCATGGTATTAGTAATACTGCCTTGGAGAACATACTTCATCTTTTTTCGCTTGTGCTCCCTGAAGGCTATTGTATCCCAAACACTTTGGACAAAGTGCAAAGGGTGGTTCGAGATCTAGGCCTGGACTATATTAAGATACACGCCTGTGAGAATGATTGTGTGTTATTTTGGAAGGAAAATGAAAAATTGGATACATGTCCAACATGTGGCGAGTCTAGGTGGAAAATGGCCGATGGTGCTCAGAAGGGTGATGAGGCTAGTGGCACTGGTACAAAGAAGCGTGTTCCACGTAAAATCCTACGGTATTTCCCGCTTATTCCTCGGCTGCAGAGATTATATATGAGGGCAACCACATCATCGTATATGCGATGGCATAAGGAAGGATTGGTCCGTGATGGCAAAATGCGTCACCCTGCTGACTCCTTGGCATGGAAGCATGTGGATGGCAAGTATGAGTGGTTTGCTTCAGATCCTCGTAATGTTAGGCTGGGTCTTGCATCTGATGGTTTCAATCCATTTGGGATGCTGAATGTTACATACACCACATGGCCTCGTGATCATAATCCCTTATAATTTGCCTCCTTGGTTGTGTCTCAAACAACCGTATTGGATGTTGTCGATGTTGATACCGGTCCAAATCACCTGGAATTAATATTGATGTATATTTGCGACCCTTATCGATGAGCTAAAGGATCTTTGGGAGAATGGTGTTGAAACATGGGATGCAAAGGCAAAGAAGAATTTTACTCTACATGTCGTTCTACTTTGGACAATTAATGACTTCCTGCATATGCGATGCTATCCGGTTGGAGCACGAAGGCAAGTTTGCATGTCCATACCGCCACAAGGATACCGACTACTTGTGGTTGAAATTGGTGCAAGCACTGCTACATGGGACATCGTCGTTTTTGCCTTTGAACCATCGGTGGCGTGAGGAACAGACGAGCTTCAATAACAAGGTTGAAAATAGGGAGACTCTGCACCACTGTCTGTAAAGATGTATTGCAACAAAGATGAAAGCTTTGAGCAAGTGCCATTTGGGAAGACATCAAGAAAGAGGAAGCAACGTGAAGAAGATAATAGATGGCACAATTGGAGGAAGAAGAGTATTTTTTTGAACCGCCATACTGGAAACATTGCTTATAAGGCATAACTGGATGTGATGCACATTGAGAAAAACATATGTGAAAGCATATTGGGTACTTTGCTTGGCATAGAAGGCAAATCGAAGGACAGCGAGAAGGCCCGGCTTGACATGGAACATATGGGGATAAGGCGAGAAGGCCCAAAAATTAATTATATGAGTTGCGCTTAGTTACTTATTATTTTTCTACTAGTATTTTATCCCACTATATGCGAACAACCAGCGGAATCGAAACACCAGACTTAAGCAAGTATTTTTCTTTTAAAACAATGAAAGCCGTCTTTTATTCACTAAACTGAACTTATATCTGTGACATCACAAATTACTCTATTGTCATACCATATTGATCATAAACCCATACATTGTAAATATATGTAGTCACATTCATTGATCAGAACGCCTTCTTCTAGAACGGTTATAGTACGAATACTTATAAGGTTGGTTCAATGCCCGCCTCCCCAAAACTTGTTTATAGTACGAATACTCATTTATAGTACGAAGTTGATGAAGATGATATAATCAAGACTTACATGTCCCTTAGAAAGCGTAAGTTAAACAAATAGTGGCATAGGAACTCGCCAAGCTTGCAACTAAGTCAATACCCTTTGCGACGAAGAAACAAAGGGCGCGATTGGTACTATACTTTAGAGGAACGATATAGTTGCCGTCGACGAGGCGAGTGGACGCCGGAATTGAATTGTTAATTTTGAATAAAAACTTAAAACTCCACGAGAGATCTGCTAGTGCAATAATATTTTATACTTCTCTTATGTAGGAGCCCTTCAGTAGGTGATAATGAAGGAAATAATACCTACATCGGTCAATTTGTTACGTTCACGATTCCATTTAGTTCTAGGATACAGCCAAACAGTGTACGCACTATCTTCCATGATTTCCATGGTGTACGTACTGCCTTCTACGATTTCTCATATGAAGTACGAAATGAACTTTGGCGGCAAATTCTAATGCCACGTCAACGGTACAGATGGGAGTCTAACGTGAAATTTTCAGCTCATTCGGAGAACGACTGCTCGCTTGTATAGGTTGATACAACCAAACGGTGTACCTACTGCCTTCTACGATTTCTCATGTGAAGTATGAAATGAACTTTGGCGGCGAATTCTAATGCCACGTCAACGGTACAGATGGGAGTCTAACGTGAAATTTTTAGCTCATTCAGAGAACGACTGCTCGCTTGTATAGGTTGATACAACCAAACGGTGTACCTGCTGCCTTCTACGATTTCTCATGTGAAGTATGAAATGAACTTTGGCGGCGAATTCTAATGCCACGTCAACGTGCAGATGGGAGTCTAACGTGAAATTTTTAGCTCATTCGAGAACGATCGCCGCTTGTATAGGTTGATACAACCAAACGGTGTACCTGCTGCCTTCTACGATTTCTCATGTGAAGTATGAAATGAACTTTGGCGGCGAATTCTAATGCCACGTCAACGGTACAGATGGGAGTCTAACGTGAAATTTTCAGCTCATTCGAGAACGATCGCCGCTTGTATAGGTTGATACAACCAAACGGTGTACCTATTGCCTTCTACGATTTCTCATGTGAAGTATGAAATGAACTTTGGCGGCGAATTCTAATGCCACGTCAACGGTACAGATGGGAGTCTAACGTGAAATTTTCAGCTCATTCAGAGAACGACTGCTCGCTTGTATAGGTTGATACAACCAAACGGTGTACCTACTGCCTTCTACGATTTCTCATGTGAAGTATGAAATGAACTTTGGCGGCGAATTCTAATGCCACGTCAACGGTACAGATGGGAGTCTAACGTGAAATTTTTAGCTCATTCGGAGAACGACTGCTCGCTTATATGCATTGCCGGCTCAGATGGCTTGTATTTGCATCCTGTTTGGTAATTGCCTAATCTAGCCTAGTCTAGGATAGTGATTCCGTTTGGTAATTGCCGAATGTTTCGGTGGAGATTGTAACGGGTGGGTCGTCATCGGAGCGCAGGGAGCGGCGAAGGATTTGACGTTCAACGTGGTGACCAGTTCGCTGGGCACGCGCACCAAGGTAACTGCATTTATTGTACAGTTAACCGTTTAGTTAGACGTGGAAAACTAAAAATACAAATTGGACAGCTCGCAAATTTATAAACAAAATTAAATTTCCGCAAAAATAGAGATTCCACCAATATTTTTCCAAAGAAAGTCATAAGCGCGTCTTCTTTCTGCTAAAAACCGCAAAAAAAAAATGGAAGCGCCAAAACCCCCGTTGGACCACGTTTTTGCCGCCCCCGCTACCCTCCGCCCAAATTAATCCCCTCCCTAATCTAATCTCCGCCCCGCCGCCTCATCCCCCACCTCCCCCGCCGCCGCCTCGTCCCCGGCCTCCCCGCCTCCCCGTCTCCCTCCGCCTCCCCGGCTCGCCCTCCCGGCCTCCCCCACTCCGCCCGGCGCTCGCTCCCACGGGACCCCCTCCCACGCCGCCGCCTCGTCCCCACCTCCCCCGGCCTCCCCGCCTCCCCGTCTCCCTCCGCCTCCCCGGCTCGCCCTCCCGGCCTGAGGACACATGTAGTTCTCCGCTCCTGTAGATGGCGACACCTGAGGACTCGACGGGAGCACCTGCGGCCACGGGGGGAGGGGAAGGTGGGTCACCGGCGGCCACGACGGGGTCACCTAAATCGACCGACGACGGCAGCGGCGACCTCACACGCCACAGCCGCAGACCGCCGAACCCACGTCGTCATGCCTCTCGGCCCGTTGTTGATTTATCGCCGTTTGAATCTCCAACCGCCCCGGTATGCACCCACCCCGATGATCCTGCGTTTAGAGAAGGAATCACGATTATAGTCATAATATTTTTCGCATCTAGGGTTCCACGGGATTATGAATATGTATGCTTGTTTTGTTTGTTGTGCTGATGCCGAGGGGCAGGTGGTTGCTTGCGTTCCTGTTCTTCAAAGGGTAGATGTTTAGTGTTGGCTGTTAACTTTCTTCGTGATAGTTGAGGTCAGTGTTGGTGTCTCCAGTTCTGTACATGCTATCAAGTTTGAAGTCATTAGCGTGCAAACACCATGGATGAAATATTTGTCTAAATTTGATAGTTGATTTTGGTGAAAAAGATATCCAATTATCCACTGTCTAATGATTGCCTAAGTTCAAAGTCAACCAGGAAGAGAACTATTTTACCACAACAATTTAATAAGATAGCTAAAAGATGTAAAAGTATCGTATGTAAATTAATAGTATCTTAAATGCTTGATAAGCTATGGTTACTGTATTGGAAAGGAGTATGTCACTAAAATGTAATAAATGAGTATGGATTATGTTTTCTATGGAGAATATTTATTGCTGGAAAATTTTTTATGGAGTATATTTATTACTGGAAAGGAGCATATCACAACAATGAAGTATAGAGTATGTAACAAGAAAATTAGATATGTAGACTAGTATATAGTACGTACACAATGAGAATATAAAGAACTAGCCAGGAGTATTTTGAAAAATGTATATACTGAGAAAAGTATCTTTGTTTTGTTTTTTTTGCTAGTGAGTATCTTTGTTGTCTACATAATGCATAAAACATCTGGAAAGTGTGCAGCAACCGGCAGGATGGAAACTCTTTTCAATGAAAAAAGCTTGCAAGTTGTGATAGAATAAAAAAAGAAAGCAATGGATGTTATAACATCATTACCTCACTTATCTTGTCATGCCTATTTGAATGGGTTTCACCCAGAGGCCCTATTTCATTTAGAGAATCTAGTACTGGTATCTTTCATCTCTTACATTCCTCATTTCCAAACTCTTCAATTAGGAGTATCTTGCATTGATTCATCATGCGAGTACCAGATCCCAGTGACATTGATGGTGTATGCTTGTTTGATGAATATGTTGTGAAGCGTGGGTTATCAGAATGGTCACGGGGAGTACAATGTTACTTAGTAGTATGTAAGTATTACCTGCTGAAGCAAACATTTTAGGCTATTATCTAAACCACATGAGGGTATTAAACCATATACATTATCAGCACTTCTGTAATGCTTCCATGGCAGTTTTATTGTCTGTGATATTGACAAAGTCTGAGATGTCATCCAAAATAATATTGAATTCACCATAGGCATCCGTCACCACATCATTAATCAGTGGTTGTGCCTTGAAAATTTGTTTACTGTATTGTGCTCAGTTTGTTCCCTTTTCATCCTTTTAGGCTATTACAGTCACAACATTAGTTGTAGTATATCATCATATTCCCTTTGCTCAAATTGATTCTGCATAATAGGGCAATATTCATCATATATCTGATTAGTCAAGTATGTCATCCAAGTATCAATTGTATGGTGTGGCAGGACCAAGACCACATGGAATTTATATTTTCATTGCAAGGGGACAAGGACAGGAGATGAATTTGTTAACTTTCAAATCGAAAGGCGGAACATCACATTTGGTAACTTAGTAACAATGAAATCACAACTGGGTACTGGGAGGGACTACTTGTACTATAAGAAGCGATGCGGTAGGGCTGCAGCAACTCTAGAGGATCTCGATTATGAGGTTGATGCAGATTCAATGATAGTAAATAATGAGGGGGACAAAAAAATCAGATTAGTATTGTCAAGGGAGGAAGAAAGAGAGCGACATGTGAACATAACACCCATGAAACTACCGAACTCTGCCCCAACTTTTGATGAAGAGTGTACAGAGGAACCAATTGACGAATACAAGGATTGGCTTGCGAATCTACATCAGGAGGAAGTGGGCACGGGTAAGTTAAGTTGTTGCGCTCGTCTCAATTACTGTATTGTAATAGACTGCAACGACCATTGCACTAAAATAAACATGATTGCAGAATTTCAGGATAACTACAGGGATGAGACAATAGCAACATACAGTGAATGGCTAAGGCTGCAAGGCGATCTTGATGATATTCGTAAGTTAATATGACTCGCCGTGTATGTAAAACAAATATGAGTTCTTAGCAATCGTTTGTAACTTACACATGCTTCCATTTTCTGCAGAATCATATTTGCAAAATCAGTAGCTCTGGTACTCAGAGAACTGGAGAGGATGAAAGTCAAGACAAAGAACCCAACACCAACATTGCCGCAGCCTTCTCATGCTCGCGTCCGAAACAACAGGAAATGGTAAGCCTCGGTTGTTTAAATTTTTGTATATGTGGTTCAATTACATTTTCCCTATCTGAATGAGTATATTGAATTTATGCTATTGTATATCGTTTCGCTCGAGGAGACCGCCAAAAGACGAAGAAACGTGGACGCGCACTCTTAAAGGTTTAGCAGCAGAAGCAAGAGAATAAAGCAAGGCAATCGAAACTAAAAATCGAATTCTCATCTAGACCGGAGGACTCAGAGGTGAAAACGCACGCACGCTTGTGGATGAAGTTGTAATGTTTACAAGAAAAAGGCTCCCTCATTGGAGTGAGAAGTTGGAAAGATGTGAAGCAAGTTGTCAAAAATTCAATAGCAAATGATATAATGGTAAGTTACAGATTCTTTTTGCCTACACATTTTAATTCTAACATAATTCAAAAAACGACCTACTCTTTGTATTTTCTTTTAATGTAATAGGTGGGACATTGAGAATTCCGAGGATACAAAGCTAAAGATATGGGCCATCGCTAATGAGCGATACAAAGGATGGCGATCAACATTTAGTTCTACGTACAAGGCATACCAGACTTATGATGAGAGAATGCAAAATAAGCCTGAGGATCTAGACATTGTTGAATGGCACTATCTGGTGTTATACTTTGGCACTGAACAATTCAAGGTTCGATGGAATTTACTAAAAATTTTCTACTACTTTAGCTTCACATAATGCTTTCTTTTTAGAACTTTAACATTAACTCAATCTGCAGAAGATAAGCAGCCAGAATTCTCAAAACAGACATCTACAACAGACCAAGCATCTCATGGGCTCGAAACCTTTTTCCCAGTGTAGCTATGAGCAGGTAATGACATGAAAAGAACATGTACTTGTTTTGTTCAATGCTGAAATATTCATATGTTAGATTCTTCCCAACTTAGAGAGACCCGGAAACTGGAGAAGAGCCAAATGATTTGAGTCTTTGGATGACAACGCACACGAAGCATGGGCAATGGTCAAACAAAGGCATCTAAGGCTATCTATGTGAGTATATAATAATTTGTAATGAAGTTATTGGCTGTGATCGCTTCTGCTACTTGGGCTGTGGCTGCAGCAGCTGCGGTATACATTTGAACAGCTGCTGCTACTACTCAGCAGCTTGTATGTGTGCAGCTGCAGCAACAGCTGCAGCCCAAGAAGCACAACCGATCAGGCCAACTAAGTCATTCATAATATTGGCCTACACTTCCAGTCTCAATTGACACCTACAAATATGTTCTGTGCGTTAGGATACTGCAAGCAGCAAAATAACAGAGAAGGAATTAGAGTCACAAGATAACTTCATTTCATCACAAGAGGAAAACTTTGTTTTCCAGTCATCATATAAGGAAAGCACTAGGTGCAAATCATCGAAAACTCATGGTAATGGATACTTGGCGTACTATCCAACACGAAGGCAGCTATACAATGAAAATTTGCAGATGCAAGCCCGACATTCTGCGGAATCCCATAGGACAAGGTTAGAGCTCCAGTCTGACGTTCAAATGTTAAAAGAACAACTTGCAAACCAAGTTGCTGAAAGGGCCAATGAAAAGGAAGAAAGCAGGCGTCAGATAGAAGAATTGTTGAATTCGAGGGACACAATTAAAGAAGAACTCAGGCAAGAGTTTATGTCCATGCTAGGAACACAAAGACAAGGAGCCTTCCAGGAGGTAATAATTTTGAAACAAATTTAACTTACAGTTAATAGCAATTGTGTTAAAATGCGTGAGGTTTCAATAAATTTCTGTCCATTTCACTGATAAGTTGAATTGGTTAGGATAGCATAGTACATGTTCGTACATGCTAGAATTTGTAATATTAGCCAAGCTAGTTAAACTCATTTTGATGAGGAGCTTGTTTACCTCAGCTGTAGAACTTAGTTAGAACTCATACAGGAAACTACTGGTTTCTGACAGGAACATGCAAAATATCTAGTTTTGATGTTTTTCTGACGTTTTATTGAGTAGTGAAAAAATAGTATATTGTCTTCAAAAGAATAACTTCAAACATGACTAAAATAATATTGACCTACAACGCAATCTAACATGGTGTAGCTCAATCTGATTTCATCTATGTTTAGCGAAATCCCTGTCATTCATCCCTACAATATATAGTTAGTTGCTACCAGTTTTGTCTCATTAGATTTTAGCTGGCTTTTGAGATAAGCCCAGCTTGCCTCTGTGGTTTTTTTGCCTTATCAGTTGGTCTTCTCAATATGGTGGAGAAATCATAGCACATATATCCTAAAATCCATCAAATAACTTTTGTAACTTATCTCATAAGCTTGCTGTCCTTTCGAGGGGCATAAAGTGCTTCACTGCTTCCTCCTAACAGTTGAGTTTTTGTTCTCTCGGATATGGACAAATGCCAATCTTAGTTTTTGTTCGTTCTTCCTACATCCTTCCGTTCTTGCCAAATTAATATCTTTCATGGGAAAGACTTTCTTTCTGTCTGCATCTCCCGCTTCCTTTAAAAAGAATTTATCCCTTGGCTGATACTTTCCTGGGTTCTAGTTGCACGGTTACTTGGCTGTTGGTTCTAGTAGGTTTGTTGCAAGTCTGTCGCAGCTCGAGTTTTCAGTGATAGTATCTGAGTTTCAGTTCATTTTTTCCAGAACAATTAGTTGCAATATTTCTGTTTTGTAAGCTTTAATATATTACTCACTCAGTGATAGTGAACTTCAATTTAGAACGTGATTGAGCAATATATCGTCTAAGATAAAAATATGACCAATTAGCATCAGTTGTCCAATATAAGTGATTGCCTTTAAATTTTTATTTGGTCGTGCGTGCATCTGCACCCACTAGAATGTACATGCCTTCCCCCTGAGCACTGTGGAGTCTTTAAACAAATTTGTAGTGCACAATTTTTTCCTTCATGGTTTCGATCATTATATGAGAACTAACTATTTGAAAACTAAAATTTAAATGCAGGCTAACCAAGCTGCCAACGAAACAATACATGTTCCTGCTGCCCCAACCGAACGAAATAACACGACTCCACGGAGTGAAGAAACAACGCCGCAGGTAATAGCAATTGCAACATGTTTACAGGCAACATGGATCACTACACTGTATGAGCCCTGAAATGTTTTCTCGAATTTTTTGATAAGCAGACTAACCCGTATAGCAACCGAAACACAACATGAAGCTAGGCGAACTGCAGAAACCAATACTGCACTCCCTAGAAGTAGTGTTCTTAACCGAACTCTTCCCCAAAACAAAGACGGGAATGCGTCAGTGAATTATATTACTACAAAAACACTAAAGGCTGCTGTTGCTACTAAACGTGCACGCACAAGGAGTCAACAGGTATGCATTGCAGAGGGATTTTTTTTATAGTTGTAATGCCTATCTACTACAACATTGCAAATTGTTAATCAGTGCGAGTTTTTCACTATTGTATGGTATGCTTTGAATGACAAAATTCTGTGGAGAATGTCTCTTGTTAGTGCACTTCACATCATTTTGCAGTGGAGAACTGCAGATCCAAGCGCCATACTTTTGCATACAACCATACTTTTGACCACTTTTGGATCTCCTCTGGATCGCCACTGGATCTGCAGTTCCCAGAGGATGCAAAAGTGGTATGATTTGCAAAATGATCCAGCTCTCCTCTGGATCTGCAGTTCCCAGAGGATGCAAAAGTGGTCACATGCATGTATGCAATATATCACCAGCGATCCATGTTGGAGCTAGGCCTGGAGAAAGCTTTAGATCTTATCTTGAGAGAGATGGGCATAAAAACACAGTAACTATGTGTACCCATCACAATAAGCGGTGAAACTGGAGATTAAGAAAGAAAGGAACAGAGGGGACAGTAATGGACATTAGACAGGACAGATGTACTGGTACTGTAGACGCTTGTCCTTGTAGCTCATTAAACTGGACAGTAACTATTGCATATATAGGCTTTCTTATTAGCAGTATGGACATATATATATGATCTTTTAGCAAGTTGCAAGTTGCACACATATTAAGAAATCACACAAGATTACCAATCCACCCTCATTTAATCAGCCTAGTATGCCATGGAAGCATTACTAGTCTAATCCATCCATCCATGGTTCCTTTCGTCGATCCCGCAGGAATTCCCAAGTTTCGGGTGTATCCAGTCCATGTTCAAGTACGCATTGTATTTGGGTGTGTCTAATCTGTTACCCTCAACTAGCAGTACTAACAGCAGCAAGTTTATTTCAGAAATTTGTATGCGAAAAGGGCCACCTTTTGCTGGCTTTGATTGTTCTGACTTCCGAATGGGATCTTCATGTAATGCATCTCCTGGAATGTGCTGTTCTTGTTAGGATTCAGAATGTGCTTAGCCATCGTTTTCTTCTTAAGTACCCAGGATGCATGCTTTTTGATTATTTTATTGCTGGGTTTGTTCATTTGTAATATTAGATTGCTGAAGCATATCTTTCCTGGATTAGGGTGTCAGGTCTCATTGATCATATCCCCAAGCTTTGATGATAAAATTTAATATAACACAATGCAGTGTTTCGTGGGTATTTAACAAATGTTGAAGAATGTCATGTATTATTTGGCTCTAGCCTCTTTTCATGCTTAGATCATTTGATGTAAACATGTCAGTTCACTAATTTGTTTCTGTGTCAAGTTGTCAATGCCCTTTTCTTCTTTTCGAAGTCATGCAAAAGTAATTTCAGTTATTTCCCCTTGTATCTTGATTATCCCCCGACAACATTGGTATCTATATTTCAGATTTGACATACAATGCTTTTGTTTCCGCGTAATTTCAGTTGTTTGACATACTACAAATATAATTCTTGTATCTTGAACATGGATTGGAAAGTTCCAATGTTATACATTGGTATCTATATTTCTGATTTGACATACAATTATATTACTACACTTGTCTGTGGCACCTTTGTTAAGGAACTTTGCACTTGTAGTTATGCTCTGTTTCTTAAGTACGTAGCTTTGTTTGGATCTTTAAAGGTCATCCTGCAATGATCTTGTCAAGCACTGTGTTTCTAACATGTCTATATCTCTAGACAGTTGCATTGATGCAGTAATGAACATATGTATTCATGTTATGAAAATTTATTCCATTTACAATGTGTTACTGTGTTCGGCAATTCTGGTTTGTACACTATGGAATGTTGGTATACTTGTGGCATGCAGTCAAATAAAATCATTTTGGTTTTTTTATGAGTGAGGTGTCTTAACTTGTCTGTGGCACCTTTTGTAAGGAACTTTGCACTTGTAGTTATGCTCTGTTTCTTAAGTACGTAGCTTTGTTTGGATCTTTAAAGGTCATCCTGCAATGATCTTGTCAAGCACTGTGTTTCTAACATGTCTATATCTCTAGACAGTTGCATTGATGCAGTAATGAACATATGTATTCATGTTATGAAAATTTATTCCATTTACAATGTGTTACTGTCGTGATGAGCTGAACAACTGATGCATATGCCATTTTGAATGATTTTATTCAGGAGGAAGGGATAAATTGAGTGCAGTGCTCGAGCCATAGGAAGCTAAGGTCAATTCAAGCTATTCAGCGAGGTCAAGCCAAGCTTCAATGCAGTGATAGCTAGGAACATTTTAGTGATGCTTGTAATACAACTTCAAATTATTGTCACAAACAAAGTTGGTTTTATTTCAGATATGTGTAGCAGCAAATTCTATTTTTGATATAATGATTTTACTACATCAGTTGATTCTTGTTGTGACAAACATTAATGGTGTTGCAATAATTCTTGTTGCTACTAAAGCAATGCGTTGCAATATACACTATTCCCTTCAACTTTTGGCGTGGCAATATATGCTATAGCAACGAAAAAAAAGCGGACCAAAAGAGTCTATAGCAACAAAAGATCAAGCGTGGCATTAGAAGCTATGGCAACGAAAATATCAAGCGTGGCAATAGAGGCTGTTGCAACCATAGTATGTGCGTGGCAATTGAATCTATTACCACAAATTCTTTGCGTGGCAATATCATTATGTCCTATTACCACATATTCTTTGCGTGGCAATAGCACTCTGTCCTATTACCATGCATTCTTTGCGTGGCAATTGAATCTATTACCACGAAATCTTTACGTGGCAATTGAATCTATTACCACGAATTCTTTGCGTGGCAATATAGTTAATTGCTACCACTAGTTTTCGTTGCATTTTAACTTATAACCACGAAATCGGTATGTTGCAAATGCTATCTACAGCAACGCCTCATTGCGTGGCAATAGTTGTTTTTGCCACGCAATACATTGTTGCATAAACTATGTATTGCAATGCTTTATTGCGTTGCAATAGGTAAACGTTATTGCAACGAACCGAAATACCGTGGCCCAAACTTTAGACCACGCAACTTCTTGCCACGCCTCCCAACGAAAAATTAGCGTTGCAATAGGTGCTATTGCAACCATTTTGGGCCTATTGCAATGTTTTGGCGCCGTTGCAATAGGCCCAAAAATTAGTAGTGAAACCGAGGAAAAACCGGATTTCCCGAAAAAAACCGAACAACCCATTGGCTCAGCTCTGCGTCCTGCGCCTCTGCGCTGCGGTCTCCATCTCGGCCCACCACGCACTGACAGCCCGACGGGTAAACCCTAGCCGCAGTCCTCTGCACTCCGCAGAGCGCATCAGCGCAGTGCGCAGACCGACACCCCTTGCCCTCGGCTCTGGCCTCGCCGCCTCGCCAGATCCGCTTGAGACCTAGAACTCGCCGTCGCCGCTCGGCTCGCCAGCGCCAGATCCGCTATCAGTGTCCGTGTTCCCCGCTCCCCCCCCCCCTAGCCACCAGTCCCAGGCTCCACCTCTGCCTCCTTCGGTGCTTCACTGCTCCGCGCCTCCATGGCTCCGCCTCCTTCGGTGCTCCGCGCCTCCGCCACCAGGTCTTCTCCTCTCTATTCACTAGGTCTTCTCCTCTCCGGTAATCTAATCCGAGTATCCGACCTTGGATGGCTCCAAGAAATGTGTACCGGAGTGATGTTCCTAGTGGTATTTCAATTTGGAGCTTGGTCTAGTGCTAAAGTAAGAAATTTTAATGTTAGCTTGTGACTTTGGAGTGGAAATCATATCAAAGATTAAACATGATATGGTATGATAAAGATACCCAAATTGCTGCATCAAATTGATTGATAGCTTTGATATATAGCGTTAGCCTTATACATCTTCTGGAACGCTAAGTAGGCTAGTAATCTTTATTATCTTTTTGTGGATTTGGTCAATTCTAGTAGTACATTTTTAGTTTGTTAAAACAACATATCGTAGCTCACCTCAATATGGGTAATGTTCTCAGGTCAGGCGATTGCGGGTGCAGCAGCGAATTAGAAATATTGAAAGCAGAGGTGCCAGCAATGAAGAAAATGATATGCTTGAGATTCCATCTACTATTTTGTTTATGCCTCATACCGTGACTCTGTGTTGTGACTTGTGAGTCTGTGACTGTGAATGTGAGGCTTGTGATGTTTTCAGTTTTGTTCTGCTGTTATGCAGTACTCTGTAGATCGGTATTCTGTGCTGTGAACTGTGATGCACTGATGTTGTCCGACTGCCACTGCTGTCTGCTGTGTGTGATGTCTGCTAATGCTATTCTGAAATCTGAATTTCTGATTCTAGAATGGAGAATTGGAGTCTTAGGGATGAGATTAACATTTAGCAATTCGCGTAAACTTTGGTAAAATTGGTATTAACCGATACCGAACCGAAATAAGATGGTATTTACCGATACAACACCGTATTTTGAATAATACCATATTTATCAAAATACTAAAACCGTATTTACCGATCAAACTGTATTTACTGAACTGTATAAACCGAAAAAACCAAACGAACAGTCCTACTCGCACGCATGCAGTCCAAGCAATCACCTACTCTCTTCTTTGTACGCATGCACTCGTCACGACCACAGCTGCATACAACGTCGCACCCTCCCTCGCACACCGCAGTAGCCGCCAAGCCACACCGAACACCATGCGCGCCAAGAACCTCGCGACGTGTGCTCGCTGCATGCGGACATGTCATCCCGCCGCTCCACGTCGCCGTGCACGTCGCCACGTCCCCGCGCATATATAAATACCTCACCACCTCGCTCATCCATGGCCATCTCGTCCTGCCTCCATAACCGGCCGGTGCCCTTATCTGTAGCCAGCCATGGGTTCCAAGCGTAAGGGTGGTAGTGTTGTGTGGTTCATCCTCCTTGCCGGGCTCCTCCTGGCCGTGGCCGTGGCCGGCGCAGAGGATGGTGGCGAGGCGGCGGTGGAGGTGGATGCCGGCCAGGACCCGCAGGAGGAGCTCCGGTGGTGCAAGAAGGAGTGCGAGTGGGAGGCGGGGCGGGATAGCCGGCAGCGGAGGGAGTGCGAGGAGCGGTGCGGGGGGCAGGGCGAGGAGGAGGAGGAGGAGCACGGCTCCGGGAAGCAGGAGTGCAGCCGCGAGTGCCGGCTGCGCTACCGCGACGAGCCGTGGCGGAAGCAGGAGTGCCTGAAGCAGTGCGAGCAGCGGGAGGACGGCGGCTCCTCCCACCACTCCACGGCAGACTGCCGGACGGAGTGCAAGCACAGCCGCGACTGGAGGCAGAAGCAGCGCTGCCTGATGGAGTGCCATAGCCGGCAGAAGGAGGAGGAGCAGGAGGGCGGCGACCGCGGCTGCGAGGGCAAAGACGTCGACGAGGAGGACAACAGCCGCGGCAAGGTAGAGCGCTGCCGGCAGAAGTGCCACCACCACAAGGACTGGTGGGCGAGGGAGCTGTGTCAGAGGCAGTGCCAGCGCCCTCGCCTGCAGGAGCAGGAGGCCAACTCCGACGAGGACAACAGCCGTGGCGAGGTAGAGCGATGCCGGCAGAAGTGCCACCACCACAAGGACTGGTGGGCGAGGGAGCTGTGTCAGAGGCAGTGCCTGCACCCTAGCCTGCAGGAGCAGGAGGCCAACTCCGACGAGGACAACAGCCGCGGCGAGGTAGAGCGATGCCGGCAGAAGTGCCACCACCACAAGGACTGGTGGGCGAGGGAGCTGTGTCAGAGGCAGTGCCTGCACCCTAGCCTGCAGGAGCAGGAGGCCAACTCCGACGAGGACAACAGCCGCGGCGAGGTAGAGCGATGCCGGCAGAAGTGCCACCACCACAAGGACTGGTGGGCGAGGGAGCTGTGTCAGAGGCAGTGCCTGCACCCTAACCTGCAGGAGCAGGAGGCCAACTCCGACGAGGACAACAGCCGCGGCGAGGTAGAGCGTTGCCGGCAGAAGTGCCAACGCTTCCACGACCAGTGGCAGAAGCGGCAATGCCTGCAGCGCTGCAGGCAGCAGGACGGGGAGAACGGCGCCGACGAGGACAACTACAGCGGCTACGAAGAGCGCTGCCACAAGCAGTGCCAGCCCTACCAAGGCCATTGGAAGCGGCAATGTCTGGAGCACTGCAAGAAGCAGCACGGCCAGGATGAAGGCACCGAGGAGGACAACTACAGCGCCCGCGGAGAGCGCTGCCGCGAGCAGTGCCGGCACCACCACGACCAGTGGAAGAAGCAACAGTGCCTACGCGACTGCGAGGACCACCACGGCGGCGGCGGCGGTGGCGGTGGCCGCGGTCGCGAGGGCGACGAGCGTCACGGCTGGGAGACGGTGGCCGAAGCCATCCTTCAGGTGGCGTAGTACGGCCCAACAGGGGCACGTGTCACTGGCAGTAGCTTTCCCGGACTCTTGACCTACTGCTCGTGCATGTACGTACGTGTCCACCTACGTATGTATACGTAGTAATGTACGTATAATGGTGTGTGTGCATGCATGTATGGAGAAGAATAAACAGCGGTAGTTGGCAGTGGCTCTCCAGAGAGAGCTCTGTGACATGGGGGACCTGGAAGCTATTCGGTCAAACTTGGCTTGTACTCGAAGGCTATGTAAGGTGATAATGTGTGAGAAAAATAAAGCGAGCAGCCTTTTGAAATAAGTTCTACATTAGTATAACTATATCTTGGAAATTGGTCTGTGGTTGCTGCATATTTTTTTACTTGGTGTTGTTTATGGAACACTCGACTGGTTAAAAACGCTTAGTCCCAGTTTAGAAAGTGAGATTTTTTTTAAGGCTTTTGTTAAACGTCATTCAGATATTTTTTCTTAATTATTATCTAAATTTAAAACCATTAAATTAGAGATCCAATAGTCATAAATTCTTCCCCCTCCCCTTAAATTCTATCCTCTCCCCCTTGAAAAAAATCTCCCCCTTTATAATGGAATGTCTATACAACATTCGACTATTTTTGAGAATAAAATCAGTCAGATTGATCTGGAGCGTTAGATGAAGATCCAACGAATCCACCCATACAAGCCCCCATCCAAAAAAATGATACCCCCTAAAAAATGATCTGGGACATTGGATCTCCATCTAACGGCTCAAAATCTGACTATTTTTTACAACAAAAATAGTCGAATGTTGTATAGATACTCCCTAAAAACAATGGACCATTTGATCTCTAATTCAAAGGTCATAAATTTGAATGATAATTAGAAAGAAAATATTTGGGTGATGTCTATACAAAAGTGATATTTTTTTTATTATGTGGGAATTTTACTGTTTCATATCTGGTTGATCTCGTCACTCCCTCTTTCCTTGCATACAGTCCCCTCCCCTGCCTTCTCCCTAGAAAGTCGTTATACGTACATTACTCAAATGGTTCGTATATGCTGCTATGTATCTATGTGACACGGATGAGCCAACTTGGCTCTGCCCATGCTGCTATACGAACCTCTCTTCTATAGCCTCCCCCGGCACCCAGGCCCAGTGAAACCTGAAACATTACCAGTGTTGGAAGCTCTCGGAACTGCCAACCTCCAAAGTGGTGGCCGAAAATGCCAAAGCACGGATCTTTAAGCAAATCCTACCGCAAGAAAATTCGAGTGTTTGGAGAAGAAATATACTGGAGTGTCTGGCGATTGCCATAAAGTAATTAGCAATTAGCATGTCTAGGCTGGACCTAGGTACATACGAATTCATCTGTACATGTGTAGACTCACATAGATACATAGCAGCATGCGTACTCTAATCTCACTTGTTGTCTTGTTCACTTGGAGTTTTTCCACTCCTGTTCAGCGTTCGTCGCATTGAGTTTACACAGGAACTCCCTACTGCTCCGCTATCATCAACTTTACAGTGGATTTACAGTTCATTTGCACATTAACTCAGAGCACATTACTAAAAGTTTTTTCTCAACAATTTGTCCCTAAAGATCGAAGTGCTAGCTTCTACCATGAGACGTTTGTCACGGCTTCAAGATTCGTCACCGCTGTTTGAGTCCACCGAGGATGCGGACGGTGAGTGAGGAGCCTGGTACCTCACTTGAGCCTGCCGCCGTGTCTGGTTCCTGAAGCTTTGAGCATGGAGCGCCGGGGGACGGCGAGATGGGCGCGAAGAATGCTTCCTGTTGCGGCGCATGTCGAGGATTGACGTTATGATGTCCATGATTGTGGGGAGAAGGCTTGATAAAAAAGTGAGAAGAGCAAATAGCTGCACATGGCAGAAAGTCCTTTTGAGATCAATTGGGATATGTGTAATAAGATTTTAGTTGCACTGAAAAATGCACTGGACAGAAATACAAGCACAGAATTCCGTCTGATGCAAAAAAGATGAGCAATGCTTGAACTTCTCTAGCTCTGGTAGCTGCAACTTCGCTTTAGAGCAATTAAAGGAACTCTGGGGTCTAATTTCTGCGAAAAGAGATCTGTAGATTCTTACTGTGCCATGGCGAAAATAAGCAGCAATGTCGTATTGCAACCATGCAGCATAGGATAGTACAAAGGCGAGAAAGAGCCCCAGCATATATAAAGGGTTTCTGTTCATGAACAAAAGAAATGAAGTTACATGTGTCAACCGTTAAGGTTGACGTCTCAAAATCTTGCATTGATTAGAAATGCAATGGTAAATCATAAGTTAACAAGGAGAATTTAATTCTTCAAGGTAAAAAGTTACTTCAATGAGATGATTACCTAAGAAGAAACATAAATTCATTGAAACCTAGTATTGCGAGAAGCAGAATAGTCCATGCAGGTGGCAACCAATTATAATTTCGTCTGTGTAATTCCTGGTGAAGGGGAATTTGGATTGGAAGAATTTGATCACAACACAGGGCATGGATATTAACATAGAAATATCATAAACATGATTCCACATAATGGAAAAAATGATCCATCAAAACAAAAAATCAAGAAATTCATTTTACCTATTGATTCAATTATCCTAGAATAAATTAGAACATAGATCACAGTTATGCAAGCACTGATCCCAATTGGATGAGCAGAAAATGACCCAGGAAATTATACCTGCACAGACATTGCTTGTACAACAGCATACTCTGTCTCTGCTTTGAATTGCCTCCAAATGGATTTACACTGCATTGGTGTGATCAAGGTATCCTTTGGTGACACCTGTACAAACATAAAGATGTCCCAACTTATTTCCCGCTTTTATTTCTCGTAAACCATAAAGATCCTTGTGTAAGTGACAGCACCTCTTCCCACGTGCTTGAAGCAAGTGGATCGGAAGCAAGTGGTCCTCCATCCAAAAGAGCAGTCATCAGAGCCCGGTCTATGTTGTCTGGTTTATCATCCAATCGTATAGCTGCCATTGCAGACAGAAGTCTTAAAGCCTGCAGCGTGAAAAAGATACGCAGATTATGTTTATTGTGCATGAACATCATCGATCAGGATTTTAGCCTAGAAATGGTGCAATGCTGATTAAATGAACATATGTAAGTATAAATACCGCTAAGCGTGCTTCTCTAGTGATTGCACGGATATCTTCATTTCCTGTCCATATCCTTGGCATTGAATCCTTGTCAAGGCTCAACACGGTGGAAAACCTACAAATAATCCAATAAAACAGGTAGCAAAGAGATGAATGCTACAAACATGGTAGTGTGATACATGAAAACTAAAGCTACATTTTACTAACTTTCCCTCCAGCGAACAAAGGAAACAAATTCTACCTTTCTTTCATACGCATCAGAACATTTCCAGCTTCTTCCCTGGCTTTCTTTTCCACTATACTTCTTGCATGTTCCCTTAATTCTAAGACCATATTATTGGAAGTTGTCTGGTCTAGTTCAAACTCAGAAAGGGAATCTGTGAATGCCAAAACAGCATTTTCAGTCTCCCACATATATAGTCTCCTAATAGATGCCCAAGAGTCTCTCTCGCCGGTTTCCAGGATTGATTTTACAGGTCCAGCAAGTGCATCCAAGAGCTTATTCTGAAAAATGCAATGGCAAAAGGGAACATGAAGATGGAATGTTTTGAAAACAGTCACTACTGTAAAAACTTGAAAAATGAAGGATCCCTTCCAAGGAATATGCTGCAGCCTCAAGACATTAACTGTGCGATGAGTTGGAAAATAACCTCATAAGTAGCTTTGAGTTCAGACAATTTTGTGCTCCTAACAGATGCTGCATGAGCCTCCATATGCTGCTGCAGTTTGTTCCTAACATTCGAAGCATCCCACTTCACATGTTTAACCACAGCGCCTGTATAAAAACAAAGAAGGAATTGACATTAGCGTACTGTAGATTGGCCAAACATATAAGGTACCTACTAATGAGTACAAGATCAATATCCCCTTCAAAGGAGACTATTTACATCTACTAGGGATTCACTTTTATTGATACAACATCTAGTATTTCCGGTATCAGCTGGGCCATCATATGAGCATCAGCTGTTTCAAAAAACAGATACAATATTATAAAGATGCCAGGAGCAAGTATAACTACTGGCGCTTAGTGCTTACAACCAGATACAAACAAGCAAAAGCACATACAAGTGGAAGTGTGAAATTAGTTGTCGAAAACAACCTTACATTTGCTATTGTGAAATCAGTACCTACAATATGGCAAATTATCTTTCACAGCACTGCATAGGGAATTTATAGGGTTACAGTGATAAGGTGTCATTGCCATACACCCAAATTCATCACTAACATCAGCACTAATTGAAGGAGAAAACACATGACAACAAAATGCTGGTCGATTTCGTGTATGTTGTTTGACTAAATAGTTAAATAATTTTGTCCCAAGATATCCAGCGGCAGTTGTTTGCTTACCTCTCAATCCAGCATCAAACTCTGCTATTGAAGACAGGGCACAGTCACGAACTGATGCTGCAAATCCCTCACCATTCCTTAGTGATTGTTCTAGATCACTTTTGAATTTATTGAGGGCCACAAGATGCAAGTGTTCTACCACTGTCTCGAAAGCAGGATATGTGTGCTGCAAAAACCCAAGATTTACATGAGGCCAAGGGACTAACTACAAGGACAAATGAAAAATCTATAAACATTTTTTAACAGAAGTTAATGTTATAAAACAATATATAAAAATCCAACTTTTCATATTATAACCGCCATAAATATGCATGAAACTGTGCAGCTGAACTTAATAGGACTCGAGAAAGATCGCACCACACAGTGTCTAAGATATTTGCAATATAATGCTTGTTGTTGGAATATATACATTCAAATTAGCGAGCAATGATTTGAAATGTCATGAGCCCAGCACTGATTCTTAAGCAAACATATTCACCTAGCTTAACCACGGTCCTCTTCATAAGTAAACATCTTCAGCTGGTTAAACTACCTTCGCTATGTAGAAAGTGGAATCGATCACTTGGAGATGAGTTACTCACATTTAGGATTTCAGATTCTAGCTGTTGGCGCTTAGCAGTTCTCACACCTTCATCAAAGTACATGGCTTCCCTGTCATACCTGCATGAAAATGTAGTAAGTTAAGCCTGTTGGAAATAAAAGTCAAGATCAGTTGTTTTATGTGCTTACATGCAATTATCCAAAAAAACCCAAATATACAGTGTGCAGCCTAAATATGTAAAACGATCTAAACATTCTACTCTAAATGTTTGAGAGTCTGCATGTTCCTGTTTATAGGTCAAATTGTTTTAAGAGAATAGGGCATCTTGTCCTACTCACAGTGATGCACTAACATCTAGTAGACATAGGAGCAAGGGAGAAAAGAATGCCGAGGCACGGAGGACCAACTTAGTTTTTGTATAAGCAGTCCATGAGAGAAATCACAGCATAAAACTTCTCAGAATTAGAAAAAACAAGGACTAAACATGCTGCATACAAGATACATGCAAGGAAAATGCTTTAGCATTAACTCTTAAGCGAGTGAACAGCACATAATAAAACTAGCAGGTTGAGGGATAAGATCGAACAAAAGTATTACGGATCATCACAACCACTGGGGTTATATTAGCTTTCTAGAAACAATGGTGTTCAGGTAATTAGTCAGATCACTCACTCTGATAGGTAAGCATCAACAATATCACTGAGCTTCGTTCCAAAACCTGGTACAGAACCAGGTTTTATAGCTGCCTCTAGCTCCAACCAACCCTGCAGAGCAGAATAATTATTTTCCATGACACCAACTAAACAAAAGACATAGAACTACAACATCAGAACAATGTCACCTTATCAGACAGAAATTGTCTGAGCTTTTCATTTGCAATCTCTTCACATCGAACAGTAGCAACCATGACCTAAGAAATGTATGAAAAAGTAAAAAAATGATATTACAATATATTGTGCTTTAAAACTAAATTCATGGAATCATTATGTGTTTAATGCAAGTTTTTTGTTGTTTAACATCACTGGCAATAAAAGGCACAATAACCTTGTGAGCCGGAAGGTTGAGGTCCTTATTTTCCCGCAATTCTTTCCAGAGCCGCAGTGCACTAAGACAGAAACCTGAAGCAGGTATCATGTCTCTCTTATCAACTTCTAGACCGATTCGAGCAATTGAACCAAGAAACCACTGCCTGAGTTTTCCAACCTGCAAGAAAATAGAAGTATGAAACAATGCACTAGAAGGTCTTCTCTGTCAAAAAAAGTGACAAGCTTGTGATTTTCATTCCACAGGCAAACCTTCTAGGGTAAAATGTGGTTGCAATGCAACCAGCAGAAAAAACTTTGTGCTGTATAGGAGAAAAATGAAGTATTTGAACTTCTAATATACCTCCTCCTTAAATAATTCTTCCTTCTCTTCATAACTTGGCAAAGCTACGACCTCCACCTTTATATTGCAGAAAATACACGTCAGTTGATATACGCAAGTTCTACTTTCAGAAAACTCATGCACTGACATTGAAGAATTCACTTAGCACAGCTTCCTTATAGACTTCTGGTTTGCGAACAGAATCCCATATCTGGTATGAACAGAAGAAATGATGAAGATTGCAGTATGACGAAGGGGAAAAGCAAGGTACACAGAAAATAAGACATGAGCACCTTCTGGATATCCTCCTTCAGAGCTTGGGTTAGATACTCTAGTGGAGTCTGCAAGGGCGAGCAAAATAAAGTACAACAAAAGTCATTCCAAATAAGCATATCTGGCTACACAAATAAAAGAACAAAATTGTGTATCCCAGTCTCTGGAACTGTACAAACCTTTGTTTTATCGCGAATAACAAGTAGCAGTGTTGTTTTGCGAGGACTGAATAAACGCATCAAAACCTCAAATAGAAAACAAAAAGATCGTTACTCATATGGAACTAAAACGCATAAGTGGCCAGAAGAAATACTTCGAGTCTCATCGTAACAGAGATTACCTCAAATATTGTTTTCAAAAGAGGCCTGTTAGCAGCATGTTCTCGGCCTATATCATGACACCACCTACAGAAGGCATATTCATTAATCCACATAAAAAGACTGAGAAAAATTAAAGTGCTCTCTACTCAGCATAGTTATAATTCACCGATAAAAAATTACTCATGAAATAGCAACTCACAAATTTATTATTACGATATCTGAAACTGCAAGAGAAAAAAGGGCAATCTGTTTCTCAAAGGCTGTATCATCCTGCACGAATAACAAATGGCAGTTAAATACAATAAAAAATCATCATGGGAATGTAGCTTAATAAAGAATTAACACTACCGATCAGTGACAAATTGAAAGTAAAACATAAAGAGCATCACTACAACAAAAGAAATGTCAAACATACAGCCAAAAAGTGACAGAATATGTATGCATTAAGTTGTCGAAGGTGAAGGGATAGAGAACAAGTTGGAATATATGAGTTCATTACTGGGGTGTTGATTACTCATCCTAGGATGGATTGGTCCATCATGGGATGATCCATCAAATTTGGTGGGATGACCCAATCCCTCGTTCTTGTGCTTAGAAAGAATGAGGTGGTGATGGACCAATCCATTCTATTCCTCAAACCAAACAAGTGCATTAGATTTGGAGCTAGGATCAGATGGTCCATTCACCATCCAGTTCCTCAAACCGAACAGCCCGTACATTGCTACATAGATGCTCAAATAAATTACTTGTATTTAGACTGCACAAGAAGGTTAACTAGTTGTACTACAGTGGCAAAAGAACATTTATATCTCCACCTCCATGCCAATTTCGTTGGAAAAAAGACCCCTGCAGCATAAGGCCAGTCTCAGTGGAGGTTTCATGTCCCAGTTTCCAACACACCCATATTTTGAAAACAGTGCAGAAGAGTTTCATCCCCATGAAACTCTCTCTACTCCCATGAAACTTTTATCATCTCTCTCTTCATCAATACAGTGTCATGTCAGCGTATTTAATGCACATGAAACTCCATGAAACCCCCACTGAGACTGGCCTAAGTACTAAGGATCCTTGGGGAAAGTTAATAAGGGCACTAATGCTGCATGTGAATCAGGTCGAGTAATACCGAACACAGCCATTTTCTTCTCGACATGTTAATTACTTGCGTACGTACGAAATAAGCTATTTGTACTACTTATGTGAATATTTATCAACATTTAAAGAATGAGGAATAGACAAACCATTAACCTGTCTTGCACAAAATAAAATGGCATGAAAGCAGAATTGTGTTCAGAAATATTTAAGCAGAGAACACATTTGCAGGTAGAATTTTTTTCACCTGGTCCCCTCTTTCCCTCCCGTCCGTCCCCTCCAAATCCATCACAAGAGTGAAGGGCTCAATGCCGACAGCCTTGGCAAGCCAAATGCCCTTGGTGGTCTGACTCCTGGCAACAGCAATCAAAAACAGCATCCAGGTATATCGTCCACAATTCGACAAGTCACAACGAATCGAATGCCAACGAACGAAAAAGAAAGAAAGAAAAGAAAGAAAGAATGAAGAAAAGACTTTACCTTCCTTTCAAGGCATCCATCTCCCTAAAGTTTGTCCCGAAGAGATGGTTGAGAAGGGTGCTTTTCCCTGGTCGGAGAACAAAGCAGCCGTCAGGATTCAACTACCTAAACAAAATTTGCTGCTGCACGGAACAATCGCAGTAAACGAGGCGCAACGACTGTACACAACTAGACGATGAAATCAATTAGAGCAAACTGACAATTTACTCATTTAGTTATCACCGTCGAGCCCAAGAAACGTAGCTTGAGTTGAGTATGGCGAGTGCGTGGCGGCTCACCGCTGCCCTGGGGCCCGACGATGGAGACGACGAAGTAGGAGAGGCCGCGGGTGGCGAGCCCCGTCGCGGCCGCGAACCGTTCCATCGCGGCGGCGTCCATCTCGCCGTCCGCGCCCACCACCTGCGTGGAGTGGCACTCCTCGCCGCCGCCGGACCCCGCCGTTGCCATGACCGGAGGGGGAAGCAAAGGATCGGTACGCTTCGCGGGCGGTGGGAGAGAAGGGGAAGGGGGAGGGGGAGGGAGCCAGGGAGGACAGGCAGCCGCGCGAGGGGAGCGGGGGTTTTATACGTGGTGGTTTGACGAAGGGGAAGGAAAAAGGATGGCGTGGCACGGAAGGCGAATGTAGGGGCCCGCCGGAAATTTCCTCATGGGGTTGGCCGGGGGTGATCCCGGTATATATATAATATTTTTAAATAGTATATTATAGTTTCTATATGTGAGTTTGTATTTTTTTTCTTATATATTTGACTAAAACTTGAATCTATATTTCAGAATATATATTCTGAAGATATTTTTAAAAAAAAAGATGTCTAAATAATTATAAATTAATAAACAAATTCTCATTATTTTTTAAAAAAATAATATGTAACCTATTTTTACAAACCCCCTCCCCCGCAGAGATCCCTATGGGGGTCGGGTTCTCACGCGGACCAGGGATGGGGGCATCTTCCCTCGGTAGCCTTAGTAGAGCCAGGGCTTGCTAGCGGGGGTCGGGGCGGGGCCGTAGGGGCCTCCACCAGGACCCTCCGCCTTGTTGCCACCCCTAGGCAAAGGTGATTAGAACAACAACGATGTAGGCCTTCTAGGGTTTACAATTTACAGCAGCTCTCCATGTGATATAGTAATCCTTTAAGAAAAACTAGAAAATGCTATACCGTTTGAACGATACAGCATCTTCTCACTCACTCTCTCGCTCTCTCAACCACTGCTCCATCACTCTCTCTCTCTCTCTCTCGCTCACTTTCGCTCTCAGGCCTATAGGGGGGCGCCACCATCGACAATGGGTTCACTGTGCCCCCTAGATGTAGAGGGAGTCTAGAGAGGCCGTGGTCCGGCGGAGGGCATTGGGCGATGTTGGTCCGGCGTTGGGCGGCGGTGGAGGGAGGCACGGTGAGGCGATGCACTGAATATTAGGTTGGATGGTGGGGAGAGGCAGCAGGAGAGGGGGTGGAAGCGTGACGAGGTCACCACTAGTCGCCAGTGGTAGAGAAGGGGCGGGGGAGGCAGAGAAGGTGTGTGGAGGTGAGCTGGCATCAGAGTAGAGAGAGAAGGGAGGGGAGCGATAGGATAGGAAGAAGAGCTCACCGGTGAGGAAAACTACGTCGGCACCGGAGAAGAAGGAGAGAGGAGGTAGAGCGGTAGGGGAGGGGAGAGGAGGAGGAGGAGGCTATACCATCAGGAGCTCTCTCAACGATATAGAGTTCCCTAGGCGCTCCCTAATCCTTTATATTTTGATTTCGATTCATAGGATAGCAACGGATGATTAGAATTTTTGTTGATGATGTGTCTTGATCAGAGGTTTGTTTAATAGTTGTAGGCTTAATGATGCTATCGAGCCAAGTCAGGTTTGAGCTAGACAAGACAAGTGAAATGTCACATGGTTTCTTTATCTTCATCTTGTTAGAGTATAGCAAGTGAAGGAATCTGTATTCTCTACTTCTACAAGGCAAGGTGCGGTTAAAGGACCATATGAGAGGATTTTAAATTATATTGTGATGAACCATTACAACTAAACGATAGTTATGGCAGAGCTTGTGTTCTTTTAGACCTCTGTTAGTTGAATCATGCATGCAGTTGCAATGATGTTGGATTGGCCATGCATGCATGCAGTTGCACGCAGTTGCCCTTTGTTAGGAAGTCTTGTATGCAGTTGCATGCATTAATGAGGCTTGCATGTAGTTTAGTCATCGCTTTAATTGTCGATGCATGTTGTTTAGGCTAATCAACAGAGCTTTTAGTGGTTGAACTATCGGCAATTCTCAGCTCAACCGCTTGGTGTCAGTGGTCTGACTGCTGAAGGCAAGCGGTCATACCAGTTGGGATGTGCAATGCTTTGGCCAGTTTTTGATTTGTGGTTTTAAGTTGCAGAATGGGTATTGGTGACCAATGTCTGGGTTTATATGTTACATGAGACATGTTACTGCTAACGTGGGTCAAGTTGTGAAGAACTTATGTCCGAAAATGATTTCTTTGCCTTAGGATATGTAAGGTCGTTTGGAATCAACCATGGTCAACAGCGAGGATCGAGGCTATATTTATAAAGGAGCCGAGGATTAGAACGATCGAGGATACCGGATGAGATAGTGAGCTCAAGCATAGCACGAGAAAGGCATGAAATGTTGAAGAAAATTTCGAATGGCGGGATTGCACCATGTGGTTTGGTTAATCCAAGTGAAACTTGATCCGGTGGAACCGAAATGGGTGAGACTTGCCGACACGTGGTAAGCCAGTGGTGCACCTACACGTGAAAAGCATGGCAATTGCTTGCAATAAATGGAGAAGACTGGGTCAATGAAAGATATTTGGATAGTTTGACCAAATACTGGAAACGACTTTAGAAGAAAACAGCGGCATGCGAGCGATGCTTGGGAAGGCAAATTAGGCCATGGAGAAGCTAGTATAATCGAGTTGGATCAAAACTAAAGACGTAGTAGATTCAGACTTATATGCTTTGAAAAGCATATAGAAGAGTAGTGTGTGTGAGTAAAAACCCGTGTATGTAGGATTATCATATTTCCCCCACTAAGCTAAGTGGATAGTATCCACTAAGGGTTAGATGTGGCTGGCTAGCCCATCTATTTAATGTGTTGGGATGGAGACTTGTTATTAACCACCTAACATTTCTCTCTTAAGTCCTCCAAGATAGAGTGGATATAAAAATTTTCTCCTTAAGTATCAATATATCAATTTTTGTTCATCTTCATGGCTATCTCTTGTGTTGATTGGTTTGCACTTGTCTTAGTTTGATGAAGATAGCCTCTAAAAGTTAATCTCCACCCATTTAGACACTTTGATAGCAAGTTCATGTAGAAACCTGGTTTTGCTTGTTTATGACCTCACCAAGTGATTTCATGGTCCGAGAGTTTTTGGCTTAATTTCTTTGGTGTTCTTGCTTACTATGACATATGAGAATACATTTAGAGCCATCTTGGCCATCTCCTATCCACGAGCAACTTGTATTTACCGTTTTCATATTTGCCTGGTTTTTGGTACATTCTTTTTTCAATCTCAGGAAGATCTGAACTTTGACAAGGTTTTCCACAGTCCATGGATAGAATAGGTTCTTGAGACATCAATCAAGGTGTGTGCAAAGTTTCACGGTTTGTTGATCTTCAAATCAAAAGATATGTGGATTTTTGTATTAACAACAATATTGATTTTACTATTCTTTTGCCTAAATTTACTGTTTATAGTGGTCAGACCGCTAGAACAAATGTTAGATCGATCCTGTGTTGGAGGCCAAACCTCGAGGGTTTAATTTCTTCCATATTTTGATTCATCGATTGAATTGATTTGGGATTTTGGCTATGGATTATATTCTCAGTAATTCTGTAGTTATTTGAGAAAAGAATCGAAGAATACTTAGAAAAAAATTTTAAATGGCACCATTCACTTTTTCTGTTGCCATTTGATCCTACAACGGTAATGAAAAAGACAATACCATGCCATGCCGATAATGCCATCAAATTGAAAACAGTAGCAGAGATTTGTTCAAGGACTCAAGTGAGGCTATAGAAAATCATCGTACCTGTAAATGAATGTCGTAGCTTATGTTGTAGTATTTGACATGATTTTACATTTTTAACCACAAGATGATGAAAAGGCAGAAGGCGACGATACCATCCACCGTCGCTTTTTCCTATCGAACATGTTAAGGATTTGGATCCAAACCCCGCTCTCTCTTTTTTGTCCAAACAGGCAAGAGGGAGTCGTAGGATCCCGATCCTAGGACAAGGATGTTTATCTTGCGAAGACGTTGGAGTGCTTCGTATTCGGTAGGTGCACATCACTGGTCTAAGCTAAAATAATACACAATGCATAATTGTTTTTCCTGAAACGCATACAATTTTTTTTCTTTGTTTGAGAACGGGGACAGAGGCCTTGAAGTTTGGTACAAATAAGATGGGTTCTTTTGGCATGTGGTTTTATCTTTTGGTTTATAATTTTTGAATTCTATCTGTTTGCGAGAGATAGTATGCAAAGGAAAAACAGTCACATGTGATTTTGACCGATATAGCTGAACTCGGTACAATACCTACTATAATTTACGTATAGACACCACCTTAAAAAGACACACCATTTAAAAGCTAGTTACTGTAGCAGGAAGTGACAAGCCAAAACCAAAAAAACCAGACATAAGTTTAATAGGAGGAAGCAGATCATCCAACAGTTTACTGGTCCATGAGGGTGATATAGATGGTGGTTATCTGTAATATATTTCCATATCATTTATAAACAGAACTAAATACAACTCATACAATAGATTGTATGTGTAGTTGTCCGTAATAGCCTCATACAATCAATAGGTTGTCTATATAGTTATCTATACAATGATATACATAGTAAAATATATATGTAAAATCATCTGTTAAATAGTAGACAATTATTTTCTCTCTCCTTCACATCGCCTAAAATCTCATGTAGTCTGATATATACGTTGTCCACGCCCTCACTTATTATGGCAGCCCGCGAGGCCGTGACCCCAATGACCGTTGTCCGTGGGACGTTCTACGGATTGCCATTGGGAGGTGTCATCAATTGTCTAGTGCTTATACTTGAAATCCCCCTAGAGTTAAGTGTTAACTACACAATCCAATACTATGTGTTGATGGAATGTTTTCTTCAACGGCATTTAATGACATCAAATTGATCTCTGGTAGAACCACATAAACCTGGTCCCTTCTCTTTGTGAACACCATGTTTAATTTTTGGTTTTTGGATTTTTTTTTTCTTTTAGAAAGAGAGAGAGAGAGAGACTCAGAGAGGGAAGATAATTTTAGGTCATGAGATTATTCGAAGTAGGCCCGTGTGGCAAATAATCTAATGACCCTTGCTTTCTTCGGCCCACTTGAGTTCTTCCACTATTAGCTAGACCCTGTATCTCTGAAACAGAATAAGCCCACGTAGGGTCGAACAATCCTAATTCCTAAATAAGCGGTTATTATTTAGGGGCTTAAGAGCATCTCCAATAAATCTTCTAAAGTGCTTATATCCCCTATATTTTAGAAGAAAAGGTAAAAAAAAGGGCTCCAACAGATCCCCTAAGTGGTACCCAAAAATATAGAGGACCCCATCCCTGATTTTTTGTCCCCCATATATGGAGGACGCACACCATCCCCTAAATCGGTCCCAACACTCCTGCGCCGTCCGATCCCCTAAATTCTTTGGTTGGTAGTTTTTGTGGACCCAGATTTTAATTTAGGGGACCATATTTAGAGGACTTGTTGAATGTTACATATTTTTAGTCTTCTATATTCTAGATTGTGTCCTCTAAAAAGTGATTTAGGGGATGAGATTTAGAGGACATTGTTGGAGATGCTCTAAGCGTTCATACCCTCGTTTTCAAGCGAAATGGTGATTTTACCCTCATTTTTTAAACTTTGTGATTTTACCCCTGTGTTTTTGAACTGAAGGGAGAGTCTGCCCCTATTCCGTTAAAAGTAGTTAACAGTGTTAACTTTTGCACGAATAGACAAGTTTACCCATGTGATTTTACCCCTGTTTTGTTAGATAACTTTGTGATTTTACCCCTATTTCGAAATTGAAGTTTTGACATATTTGGTAGGGATGTTGTCAACAGAATTAGACAAAAATTTATGCATTCGTTTTATTAATATAAATCTGGACAAATTTTGCAAAATTTCGACAGCATTTATGCCAAAATTCAGAGAAACACAATTTTTTATCACACAACTTGCATATAAACATGAAGAGATTACAGATAACCAAGAGATATCATGTCATACATGTACATGTCATATTAATGTCTAGATGACATACCAACATATCCATATGACATTGCAACATACAGGTCCGCATGACATGTCAAACAAAAGTAGCAACTAGCATTGGGTTTTTAGATCTCTATTGGCAAACATCACATTCAACCATTAAGACCTAACAAACTAGCAAGTCTCCCAGTAGTTCCTCCTCTCCTTCCCCTTCCTGAACCTCTTCCCTTCCCCTTCCAAAGAGCAAAGCACCACTTCCACATCATATGGAGAGAGTGAAAACAAGTTAGTACAGTTAGAAATGTTATAATTTCCAAAAAAATTGTAGTGGACAGCAATGCGTTCACGAATTACATTGTCTCATTGTTGTCATCTCCTGACCCTCCTCCCCTTCCTGACCCTCTTCCTCTTCCCCTTGCTGTACCAGAACCACTTCCCCTACACATGGAGAGAAGAAAACATGTTAGTAAAGTTAGAAATGATTAAATTTAAAAAAAAAAGGAATGGACAGCAAGGGATGCATGACTTACATTGGCTCATTAATGTCCTCTTGTGACCCCCTTCCCCCTTCCCCTTCCCCTTCCCCTTCCCCTACCCCGTCCCCTTCCACTTCCCCTTCCAGTTGCACTAGCACTAGCACTTGCAGTTGCACTGTATGCGTGAGAAAAGAATGTGTTACTACAATTACCAATTAGTAAATGAGGTAAAAAAAACAGTAATACATGCATGACTTACATTGGGTCATTGCTTCCTTGTGCAGATCCATCTTGTGGTGTTGAGAGCCTCTTCTTTTGACTAGCAGTAGGACCTCCTTGGCAATGTTTAGCTGTATGGCCTAGTTCATTGCACTCAAAACATACCTTCCTTTTCTTACTAGTGCCAACTTCATCATATGGTTTGATCCTAGATTTTCTTGGTCTCCCAGGTTTCCTTCTCAATTTGGGCTTCTTGATTTTGTAGCCTAAATCAACATGAAGCCACTGATCCTTGGATGTCATTGGATTAAATTTGCATGCATACGCCTTCCTGAACCTATCAACAGAGAAGTACTCATGGACAAAGTCATCCATGGACAAAGACAGGGGTAAACGGAGTCTTCATTTCAAAATCGCGAGGGCAAAATCACAAAGTTAAAAAAGTAGGGGTAAAATCACATTTGCAGTCCAGAACAGGGGCAGAAACACCAAATTCCATATTATTTAACACCAATCTTAGGTGTAATTGCTCCTAGCTAGCAGACCTCCTCTTCTCAGCATATTTTCAGTTTTCCTATAATAACTAGTTTTTAACCAGAGTGTTTTTTCAAAGTAAAGTGTATAAGTTGATTGTAATACATACTGTAGCGACTGTATTTTCATCGGCTAAGACCGCACGTGCGTTTCTATTACTCCATACTCTCTTTCACAATCAGTTAAAAACTATAAAACTATAGACATAAGTCAAAGCCGAAAACACACGTACATTTCTACTACTCCATACTCTCTTTCACAAATAATTAAAAATCATAAACTATAGATATAAATCAAAGCCGAAAAGAACAGGTCCGCAAAAGTGTCGGTCAAATTACTTGCCCGCTGATAGCTTTCACCTGTAACCGCACGGCTATCACATCAAGAGTGGTTCGACACGGAAGTCCAGACACAGGACGATAAGACACGAGAGGGACGAGAGCGATGGAGACCCTGTCGAAGGCGAAGGAGGAAGCCACCATGTAATTAACCCGGCTAGCTAACCGAGCGGATCGATCGTCGGCGTACGTGGGATTGGACGGCGATACGCACAAGCTCACGCGGAAAACGGAGTAAAAAGGACCATGGGGGCATGCCTGGTCGCATTCAGAGCACAATAATAAACTTACTAGGACAACGCCGTGGCCTGTGAGATGGTTGAATCAACGGAAACACCTTTTTACGGCCAGGAGTCAAACTTAATCTTCTGTAGAAAACCATCTTTCGGTTGAATGGTGAAGCTGTAGCTATATCCACCAGGGTTTAGTTTAAATCCGGGTGTTACTTTTAGTTTTACGGACTCGAGTATGCATAGGTAGAAACTCAATAAGGTTATAAATTTAACTTTGGCCTCCGTATCTCTAGACGTGCACGTGTGCCTGTGTGCACCTTTAGTGGTCATCTACTTTTCAATTTCTAAAAACCGTTTTTTTTGTTTTTTTATATAACTAATTTTTAAATAAAGTGTCTTTTCTAGATGATACCTATAAGTTAATTATAGTACACATTATAGTGACTTTATTTATATTGTCAAAATCATATATGAATTTTTGTTACTCTATATCCTCTTTCAAACTACCTAAAAAGTATAAACAGCAACTAAAACATATAAACCGAAGAAAAAGAACATACCCAGAATCCACCACGATATCAACGTCAGGATATCATCGGCCAGTCAAAAACAACTTTGTTTGCGCTTGAGAATTGAGATTTCGAGCTGGGGTGGTGCTGGGCTCGGCGACAAGGACGAACCACGCGCGCAGCTTCCCGCGCCGGCCGACGAAGCTGCCGCGAAGCCTTCCCGATTCTTTGCGTTTGGACCATTTTGCCCCTTGGAAACAGGGGGGGTCTGTGCTTGCGTATCTGTGCGGATACTTTTTTCGGCCGAGGCTGGATTTTTAGAACCTCGTGACCACTGCATCTGCAGAGCATATCAATCCTCGCAAAAGATAGAACCAAGAAAAAGCATACCAAGATGTCTTCATGTAAAGCTTGCCAAGTAGATTTTTGTCAGGCGAGAAGATATAGATTTTTCTGTTTGAGCGACGAACGTGAATTAACCGGCACAAGCAATTGATGTGATTGAGTCAAGGTTTCAAAAACCTGAAACCGAAAAAATATCGGACCCCCTCCTGTACTGGTTATCGGCCGGTTACCACCCATTTAACCAATTACCGGCCGGTACCACCCTCTTAATCTAAGTAGTGGTCTCTAGTCTCCCAC
The DNA here is from genome assembly GCA_036346575.1 of Dendrocalamus sinicus. NCBI lineage: Eukaryota > Viridiplantae > Streptophyta > Magnoliopsida > Poales > Poaceae > Dendrocalamus > Dendrocalamus sinicus. The sequence continues at coordinate 30,944,025 of CM070671.1, forward strand.
GGCCGGAGAGAGGAAAACCGTGGTTCCGTCCACTGTAGCAGGGCAAGGGCGGAATGGTAAATTTTGCCGTGTCATGCTAAAGATCAACTTTGAGACTCGAGCCGAGAGGCTTCCTCGTAATTTCCTCGACGGATCCGAAACGCCACGTCAGCGTCCATTTCCGCACCACGTTGTCTTCCTCCTCTCGTCCTCTGCTCCCCGCCACTTCAAAACCGGACTCCATACTCACCAACACCTCCACCCACCAACCCACCACCGAGGAGGAGCATAGCAAGCGTCTAGCCAAGCCAAGAACTCGCGTCTCCGGTCCTGAAGAAAGAGAGGAGAGGAGGGCGAACATGCTTCCGGGCGTGGAGCTCGCGCGGCGGCGGCGCGTGCACTACCACGGCGACGTGGTGCCGGGGGCCGGGGAGCACCACGCCTGGCACCACCACCAGCTGGGGGCGACGGCGCAGGCGGGCACCGGCGTGGCGGGGCCCGCGCTGGCGGCCCGAATCCGGCTCGAGGAGAAGCTCCGCGGCGCCGCGCCGCCCTCGTCCTCGCCGTCGAGGTCAGCTCCTCCTCCTTTACCTTCCTCCTCCCCTCCCCTCCCCTGTTCCTTTCCTTTGTCAATAAGAGACGGAAGAAAAAACTCAATGGGAAAGGGAAGGGCTTGTGATTCCAGCCTTCGATTCCGCGCGTGAAAAGAAAAAGATTTGTGTTTTTATAGATCTTGGTTTGCTTCCATTTTGCGCGCTGATCGCTCATAGCCAGAGTTGGGAAAGAAAAGGGGGGAGAAAAACAGTTCCTGAATTTGATAGTTGAGCGCTAGGATCTGATAATTTCCTTGCCTGCGCCGAGTTAGCAGCCAATTCGCACCGATTCCATCAGGCCCTCGCAATGTTCTGTTGTGAAAGCTCCTTGTTTCGAAATAGTTCGTGCTACAGTTGAATCATGAAGATAGAGAATTGAAGCTTGTCTCGATTCTCTGTTTGAAAAAAAAAACCACCATTCATGTGAGGCAATCTCTTGGCTATTTTTCCATCCAATTTTGAAATGCTTTCTGTTCAGCAATAAGTGGACCTGTGTCTTTTGACTTCTGCTTTTGTGTTTTGGCTTCTACAAAAGTCAAAAAGACAAATGTCGAATCAGGTGGCCTCTTAAAATAAATTCTCTAAACGGCTTTTTAATCTAAAATTGTATGTACCATCCACTTCAATGTCTCTGCTGCCATATAGAAAAGCGCAAACAAAAACCATCAATCGTATCCCAAAAAACACCCCGTTATATCGCATAGTAATCGAGTCGCACAGCCAAATATTCTGGCTATGTCTACCGCGTGGATTTTCCACACGGCACCCAAATATGTCACCCTTGCTAAACAACCACTATCTTTTTGTTTTTTTAAGAAGTTAAGATTGCTAAGAACCACTATGTTAGGGAATAAACGTCGAGTAAACCGCTGAAAATGGCATCGCTTATGGGCGTGTGCGACGCGCGGTTCCCGCTGAAACGGAGAATCCATGTGATTTAGCTCAGCTATAACTATAAGCCAAACCAGTTGGGTGACGGCATCTGGCGCTCCAACTTTCTGAAACTTCCCGTGCTAGATTGCAAAGCTTACAATGATATGTGCGGGGAATTTGTCAATTTATGCGTTCCATCTTCGTCGTTGCTGTCTGATTTGCATGATTCCCAGAAAGTAGGCCAGCAGCATACGCATTGCGAAAGGCGTGTCCCCTTTTTCCGGGTTTTTGTGACTTGCACATCATAGAATTTGAAGAGGTTATAGGGGTATTCGTATTAGCTTTTGGTGATGATTTTTTGCTGAAAATGAATATTAGTAGCTGAAAAAGTAGTTTTTAGAAGGAGAGGGTGAGCGGTATAAAAAATGATAGAGATGCATGTGCGTGACAGGAACGAGAGGAATGGAGTAGGTGATGCACCCGTGACTCTCTGTCTTATCCCCGGAACGAGAGAGCAATGAGAAAAGTAGAGAAGCCGCTTCGAGAAACCAGATATCCGTATCGGCTTTATCTTTTCTAAGCAGAAATAGAAGCCAATACGAAGAGAGAGCCTCCTGCTTTGATTTTTGTCCTTTTTATTTTGGTTTATCAATCATATGATGCCTTCTAGAGGATTCTAGTCTGGTCTAGAACCTGGATGGGTTATTGCAATTTCCATTCTCCTGTTCATGATGGAATATTGCATGTGAAACATGACTTAAAAACAATAGCTGTAGGAGTTTCTAAATTCCCCCTAAAAAATTACAGGAGTTTCTTGCCATCTGATGAGAAAATCTTTCCACCATTTCGATAGAGACGCAGTTTGTGTTTTTAGAGAGGCTGTGCGCCAGTGTGTTTTCTTGACCAAACTGCGTGTTCGTCTTCCTATGAGCTAACAATTAGCTCCGTTTTCACGGCCGAATCGATGCAGGTGGTGCAGGCGATTGCGAGAGCGAGACGGGAGAGCAACCTCCGGACAGCAGAACGTGCAGCAAGGAGAAGAGCAGCAGCGATTCCTGGCAGCCAGCGCTGAGCTCAGGCCGGCGACGCTGGAGGCGCCGTCACCGCCGTCCACGAGCCGCCGTGCCGCGACGAGGAGGACGCCGTCCAAGGCCGACCTCTGCGCGGTCTGCCTCGACGAGGTGCGGGAGGAGCGGCAGCAGAGGATCACGAGGCTGCCGTGCTCCCACAAGTACCACTCCGACTGTGTCCTCCCATGGCTGGCCATCCAGCCGGACTGCCCCTGCTGCAGGACGCTCGTGCCGTCGCTGGACACCCTCTCCTAGGCCTAGCTTGTGTTGCGTTGAAACTGGTGTTGCGTTGAAAATATACGTTATATTTTAATTTTAAATTTTACTCAAATGTAAATATTATAAATAATTAATGACGTATAAATCAATACTAACAATAAGCAACATATTATACTTTAAAATATATGAAAAAAAACATAATTCAAATAAAATTGATTGGTCACACGAACAACTCACGGTTAGGCATGATAAAGAACAAAAAATAGCACAAACTCGATGTAGTGCAAAATGCAGATGAAATAGCAAAGCAAGCGCTCGTGTAGATGTGCGCTGCCCAAAAAACCTAGTTGCCGCCCTGTGCAGTTCTTTACGGTAGCAACAACTCAGAGATATCACTCCTCTCTTTCACGGTGTATGTAAGAAAGAAGAGTCAATGAGATTCAGGTAGCGCAATACAACGGTATAGGTTTGCAGGAGGAAAGAAAAGAAATGGAGGAGCAGTGATTCAGGACACTTTGCTCTGGATGTCTCCAGGCATATATATATATATAGATATAAAATATTAATTAATGTGATTAACCAGCCATTTATCTATTAGTAACTACATAATTAACCAGTCATTTATCCACTTATAAGTTTATGTCATCAATACTCAATAAAATCTCAAATTTAAACGTTTGAATTTCATTCAAATAGAGAGATGCACGGTTTAACCACTGGTAACTGCACATGTGTGTTTAGCCAGAGTTCTCTTATGCCATATGTCTCCGACTTTTAGAGAATAGTAAAAATCTCACCTTATATACTAATCTTTTCTATCTTATCTTAGAATGTGGTACGAAACCATACTAGTTTTAGAATTATAAGTAATGGACCTCATATGGCCTTAAGTTCTAACAGCTTGAGCATGGGGAAATGCTTTCTCCTTCTGCTAACATAGTGGTAACATCTCCGTCGAAAACATGGTAGTAAAATATGGACCGACTCAGAGGCCATGGCAGAGTTTTTCCTTTCCTTTATTTTCTGTGTTTAGGTTGCGAGTTTGCAGCATCAGAAGACGGAGGATTTGGTGATTAGAACTCTGGGGAGAAGATTCTGAAATTCAGTCGTGCTGTATTCTTTGTTATTCTGGTTTATCTCTACTCCTTAAAATTTTGAATTAGTAATTATCGGTGCGTTCTCCCTCCTCTCTTCTTAGTCGTCCGATTTAAACACATGAATTTTAACCATCTATATCCCCTCTCTCGCGCCAACTATCCCTCCTATCCACTTCCACCTTCAGTTATTTTGTTCTCTTATTCTCTCCAGATCTCTCTCTCTCCCACGCTCTCATCCTCGCAGACCCATCACCTCATCTCCTCTCTCCCTCCTCGCCACCCATCGGGCATCTCCCCACCGCTACCACCCCATCTCCCCTCTCCCTCCTCCCTTCGACCACCGGGCCAGACTGGTGGGAAGTGGGAACCGTGAGGCGACACGACACTCGGCAACAGTGGCCGGTGGATCCGAGAAAAGGATGCTCGATGATGGTGGCCAGTGGATCTGAGAGGCACACTCAGCGAGCACTATGTTGCCACGGTGGATCCGAGAGACGGGCGCTCGAAGACGGTGGCCATTGGATCCGATGGCGCTCCCTCCTCGCCCAACCCCTTGCGGCACTATGTTGCCACGGTTCTCCTCCCCCTGCCACACGCATCTCGTACTGCTGTCGTTGCTCGGTGCCGCATGACAGTGGCGGCTTTCTCTTCCTGCGCTCACCCACATGGCTCTCCCCCCACCGCCACCGCCTAGTGGTCGAACGCCTAGTGAGCATCTCGAGACCGTGGTCGAAGTCAAGGCCATGGTCAAAATCGACGCCGTGGTCAAAGGGGGCTGTAGTCAACGTCGAAGGGTCGTGGCCGAAGTCGAGGTTGAGCAGGTAGGCGGGCCAAGTAGGTTGGCACTAGCAGTCAGGTGACAAGGCACGATCGAAGGAGGAAGTGGTCGACGTCGAAGATCCGTGGTCGTCGAAGGGTTGTGGTCCAAGGAAACAGTGGTCAAAGGAGACAGTTGTCGAAGTCAAAGTCGTGGTCGAAGGGGGAAGTGGTTGCTGTCAAATGACCGTGGTCAAAGGAGACAATGGTTAAAGGGGGCAATGGTCGAAGTCGAAGTGGACAGTGGACGAAATCGAAGATCTGTTGTTGAAGGGGGCCGTGGTTAAGAGGTCGTGGCCAAAATCAAAGATCCGTAGTCGAAGTCAAAGTGGTGGTCGAAGGGGGTGGTGATCGAAGGGGGAAGTGGCCGATGTCAAAGGGCCGTGGTCGAAGGGGCTAGTGGTTGAAAGGGGCAGTGGTCCAAATTGAAGATCTGTGGTCCAAGTCAAAGATCCATGGTCCAAGTTGAAAATTGTGGTCAAAGTTGAAGCCGGGTCAAAGGGGGCCATGGTCGAAGGGGGAAGTGGTTGACGAAGGGTCATGGTCGAAGGGGACAGTGGTCGAATGGGGCCGTGGTCAAAGAGGGCAGATCCGTGGTCGAAGTCAAAGCCATGGTTGAAGGGGGAAGTGGTCGACGTCAATGGCCATGGTCGAAGGGGACAATGGTTGAAGGGGGTAGTGGTCGAAGTCGAAGGAGGTAGTGGTCAAAGTCAAAAAAGGTTGTGGTCAAAGTCGGGGCTATGATCGAAGTCGACGTCATGGTCGAAGTCGACGCCATGGTCGAAGGGGGAAGTGGTCGACGTCGAAGGGCCATGGTCGAAGGGGACAGTGATCGAAGTAGGGGTCGTAGTCGAAGGGAGCTGAGATGGAAGTCAACGTTGTGGTCGAAGGAGGCCGTGGTCGAAGGGGGTCGAGGTTGAAGTCGACGCCGTGGTCGAAGGGGGCTAAGGTCGAAGTCGATGCCATGGTCGAAGGGGCTGTGGTCGACGTCAAAGAGCCGTGGTCGAAGTTAGGGTCAAGCAGATTGGGCGGGCCGAGCAGGCTAACACCAGTAGTTAGGTGACAGGGTACGGTCGAAGAGGGAAGTGGTCGATGTTGAAGGGCCGTGGTCGTCAAAGGGCCATGGTCGAAGGGAACAGTGGTCGAAGGGGGAAGTGATCGACGTTGAAGGGCCGTGGTTGAAGGGGCAGTGGTCGAAGGGGACAGTTGTCGAAGGGGGCAGTGGTCGAAGTTGAAGATCCATGGTCAAAATCGAAGGGCAGTGGTCGAAGGGGACAGTTGTCGAAGAGGGCAGTGGTCGAAGTCGAAGATCCATGATCGAAATCAAAGATCTGTGGTCGAAGTCGAAGCTGTGGTCGAAGGGGAAATGGTCGATGTCGAAGGGCTGTGGTCGTCGAGGGGCCATGGTCCAAGGGGACAGTGGTCGAAGAAGACAGTGGTCGAGATTGAAGTCGTGGTCGAAAGGGGCCATGGTCAAAGGGGGAAGTGGTCGATGTCGAAGGGCCGTGGTCGAAGAGGACAGTGGTTGAAGGGGCAGTGATCTAAGTCGAAGGCGGGCAGTGGCCGAAGTCGACGCTGTGGTCGAAGGGGGCCGTGGTTGAAGGGGGCCGAGGTTGAAGTCGAAGATCCATGGTCAAAGTCGACGCCGTGGTTGAAGGGGGTTGTGGTCGAGTCGAAGGGTCATGGTTGAAGTTGGGGCTAAGCAGGTCAGGTGGGCCGAGCAAGCTAGCGCCAGCAGTCGGGTGACATGGCACAGTCAAAGGGGGAAGTGGCCGACGTCGAAGGGCCATGGTCGTTGGAGGACCGTGGTCTAAGGGGACAGTGGTCAAAGGGGGTAGTGGTCGAAGTCGAAGTCATGGTCGAAAGGGGAAGTGGTCAACGTCGAAGGGCCGTGGTCGAAGGGGACATGGTCGAAGGGCCGTAGTCGAAGTCGGGGCTATGGTCAAAGTCGAAGCCATTGTCAAAAGGGACAATGGTTGAAGGAGGCAGTGGTCGAAGTCGAAGGGGGCAGTGGTCGAAGTTGAAGCCATTGTCGAAGGAGACCGTGGTCAAAGGGTGAAGTGGTTGACATCGAAGGGCTGTAGTCGAAGGGGACAGTGGTTGAAGGAGGCAGTGGTTAAAGTCGAAGGGGGTAGTGGTCGAAGTCGAAGGGGGCAATGGTTGAAGTCGAAGGGGGCAATGGTCGAAGTAGGGGGCCATGGTCGAAGTCGATGCCGTGGTCGAAGTCAGGGCTAAGGTCGAAGTCGAAGATCCATGGTCGAAGTCGACGGCGTGGTCGAAGGGGACCGTGGTCGACGTCGAAGGGCCATGGTCGAAGTCAGGGCCAAGTAGGTCGGGCAGGCCGAGTAACCTAGTGCTGACAGTCGAGCAACAGGGCACAGGTGCACCGGAGCCCTGCCAACATACAACCACCAGCAATGGTCGACCGTTCTGGACCTACGATCACGTGTGATGGTCGACGGCTTTCGACTTACGACCATGAGGTGTGATCGACGACTTCCAATTTACGACCACGAGCGTTAGTTGATGTGTTACGACTTACGACTACGAGGTGTGGTCGATGTCTTTCAACTTACGACCACGAGCGTTGGTTGATGTGTTCCGACTTACGACCACGAGTGTTGGTCGATGTATTCCGACTTATGACTACGAGGTGTCCATGATGGCTTCCGACTTACATCCACGAACGATGGTCGTCGGCTTCCGACGCACAACCACGAGCCATTGTGGAAAGCTCCCAATTTAGAACCATGATCGATCATCGACCGCTACCAACTTACGCCAACTAGCGATGGTTGACCGCTCCCGACCTACGATTATGCGTGATGGTCGACAGCTTCTGACTTATGACGACGAGGTGTGTTCGAGGGCTCCCGACCTACAACCATAAGGTGTGGCGATGTCTTCCGACTTACGACCACAAGGTGTGATCGATGGCTTCCAACTTACTTGACGGATTTAAAAACTTTTAAAATATGTTTATATGCATATTCTAAACGTTTTATCACTCGTAAGTTTCAGAACATGTAGTATGATAAATTTTAAAATCCGTAGCAACGCATGAGCATTCAACTAGTATATATGAATCACGAGAGGGCTGCGATGTATATGATTTGGAATATTTGTTTCTAGGAAAAATAAGCAAGATGCCCCTGCAAACGAATGATACTTGTCATCAATCCGTGCATCACACTGGCTACATTTCTTTTTGCAAGGGATACATATTTAAAACATAATCTAAAATTTTTATATCACAATTTGAAACTTTATATGTGTTTCCCTTTGTTTATATTTATGATTAAGTTTTTTCAAATTTGAGTTTGCATACATACCGAAATTAATTTTACTACCGATTTAATTTTAAATACTAAGTTATTGAATTTACAGATTGAAATTATCTCCTATATAAAACTAAATCCAAAGTTGATTTTGTTTCAAATTGTAACTTGATTTCAGAATTTGGTTCTATTTACAAATACGAATTTTAACATTAGTTTTAAATGTAAATTAGGTTTCTTTTAAAATTAATTTGATAATTCAAATTTATGTATGATATTCCAAATTGACTTTTGCATTTCGTATTTGAATTTATATATTACGAATTTGATTTCGATTCAAATCCAGAATTAATTCTTAATTTGATTTTGACTTCAAATTTTATTTTAATTGGTAGTTTAAATCAGAGTTACCTTGCTTTTTCCTGGCTCCTTGCTTCATGCTCGTCATCTGCAATTAGTGCTGCTTGCTTGAATCCCGTGAGGAATTATTTCCTTGCAAATCTTGTGTACACGGACTGAGTTTTGATATTTCCATATCTGAGCACCCGTGTGCAAACATGTTAGCTACATAGGACCCATTCATACTGATTTTTGATTTTGCCTTACGAATAATAACAGTTTATTGAGAGAAAGACTCATATATAATTTTAACTGATATAAATAAAGTCACTAAAATATACACTACAATGGACTAGTAGACTCCACCTTAAAAAACACTCCGTTTAAAGTTAGATACTATAAAAAATTTATTTTCTGTAAAACCATAGCTTTTAGAAGCTGATACGGACATGTCCTATAGTTTGGTTTTGATTCTATCTGTCAACGGACTCACCTATAGATTGGTTTTGATTCTATCTATCAACCGACTTGAGGCATGCTCTTTAACGACTCCTAAAAGTAGTATTTGGTTTTTCTATAGTATCTAACTTTCAAACGAAATATTTTATCAAAATAGGGTCTATAAGTTAATTGTAGTACACGTTAAAAGCCTAACATTTGTATTAACCAAAATCAAAGTGAGTATCTCTCTCTCAGTAATCTCTGTCACAAATAGCTAAAATTTAAAAATTTCAACCAAATTTATAAACCGCAGTCATACCAACAGACCCTCGGTCTTTAATTCTTGAACGCGCACATATCCAAGTTTTGTGTCCTCGAGCACATATAATCTAGCCGCATGTTAGATTAGTTAGTGGATTTGGACGGTGGAAATGCTTTCTTTTTTCTTCGATTAATTAGAATTTTCTTTTGTAATTTTTTATCTTAATTAACGTGGAGGCTACCGAAGAAGCCTCAATTAGTAAAGATAAAAGATGGTTTTGGAAGATGCCATGGGTATCGATAAACATACGGCGTCCCTTGCATGAGACATCCAGGCGAGTCCTTGTCACACCCTGAATCTTTGAAGGTTGTTTCTAAGGGCCTGTTTGGCAGAGCTTCACCACTAAAAAAATGAATCTGGAGCAGCAGATCCATCAAAAACAGCTCCACCGTGAATCTGGGATCCCACCATGGAGCTGGACAAAACTGTTTGGCTTGCACAGCAGCTCCAGATCCACGAAACTGAGTTTTTGGTGGGAATAGCCTGTTTTGCCCATGGGTTTTATGGTGGTATGGGATGGGGTGTGTAACCAGTGGCAAAAGGTGGGTAATTACCACCCAACTCCATGAGTAGATACGAAACAAGGTTTCGTGGAGCACCCCTTGAGGTGCTCCATGGATTTCATGAATCTGGAGTTAGATTCAGTATTTTGGCGGATCCAGATTTCATGGAGCTGGAGCGTTTGGGTAAAAATTCGTGGAGTGGAGCTATTTTTGATGGATCTGGAGTTGACGGAGCTCTACCAAACAGGCCCTAATTTATTTCCTAGCCTGGAGTGCCTGCATTCTTGTTTGGGCTTGAACCTGAACAACGAATGCCCTAGTCAGCAGTAGCGCTCCATAGGCCCGGTTTATTTTAAGGGTGTTCATATTAGTTCTTATTGATGGCTTTTGGTTATAATTTATAATTTTTGTCTAAAAATAATTAGTAGTGACTGAAAAAATGACTTTTAGAAGGAGACGACGAGTGTTACAAAAAGTGGGAGAGTTATGCGTGTGCATGATAGGCCGAGGCGGCATGGAGGCGGCGGGCGTGGAGCGATGCAGTTTCGAGGCCCGACTGGAGGCGGCGGGCGTGGAGGCGGCGAGCTGAGGCGCCGTGAGATGCGTTGATGCGGAGTGGGGGAAGAATAGATCTGGATCTGGATCGGGCATGAGAAGGTATGAGTTATTAGGTTAAAAGTATTGGAGAAGTATCGACGAAGTATCAGAGAAGTATGGGGAATTGTTTTTTTGAATAATCATTAATTCAGGATACGTATCAACGCGTATCAAGGCTGTATCCATATCTTGTACAGTATCCGATACCAATACGTGACTTTTGTGAAGTATCCACGTAACATAGCATTTTAGTCATCCTTGCCGGCTGTATCATGTCGATCCTTTGTCAAATGATGTGAATTTGTGTTGTTCATGATGTTAAGGAGCTTGTGTTGTACTGCATTTCTTTCCATCCTATAGAGTTCATCATCTCCACGAAAAGTGCATCTGAATTTATGATTAGATTTCCTTTACTCATGAGTCATGAGCCTATTTTTTTAGTAAAACACTGTAATCCTTGCTTGACCACTTGAACCCATATTATGCAAGTACTTGACCACCTAATAGAGCCCTTCAGAGAGTCAAGTACTCTTAACATTTTCGTATAGCACCTACTACATATCCTATACTAGTTAGAGACCCGTGCGTTGCAACGGAGTCATAAAAATAGTGAGACAGAACTTACTGCCTAGCCAACTTCATATATCAAACATTGGAGAGCAAGCAACAGAGATAGAAGGGTGGCAGAATGCGCGAGGAGATGGGAAAAGTGGAGGGGTGGGCGTTGTATCCTCTGTGAGAGAGAGAGAGAGGAGAGAGATGAATGGTCCAGATCAAATCGGATAACTGTAGAGAAGGGAGAGGAGAACGCACCGACGATCACCAACTCCTCTTTATATAATATAATAGTAGAGATATGTAGCATCTTTTTTTTTACATTCTTCTTCTCTAAAGTACTCCCTCTGGTTTCAAATAGGTTTTGTTTAGCATCGACAACCTCTTCAATACATAATTTTAAATACTATATTTAAATTATATGTTAGCAAAAATTATATAAATATTTAATGGTACGCAACAAATCTAAAGAACTTTCTGTATGTCTATTGGTCAAAGTTTGATTGCGAGCATTCTAAAATGACAATTGCTGTTGACAGGTGGGTCCCTAGTTGCTAATGGGAGATATTATTATCATCCATTCCTTTTTCTCCTTCATGTAAATTCAGACTGCAGAAAGAATTTCCTTTCCTCTATGCAAATACAGACCAATTAAACAGGCATGCATGCTTCGAGAAGCAAGAACATCACATCATTACATCAGCAGCAGCCAAACATTTCCAGCAGCAACCATGAAAAGTGGAAAATCAATCGATTGCACCGTCCGCTTAATGAGGCAAGAAAGTTCAGTCCTCGATTATTCAACACTGAAGAAAATGTTCCAATAAATTCGGCTGCAAACTAGGCAAGCATGAACATGGACTAAGAAAACATAGTTCTTCCTCTCCATGTTCTAGATGAATTTTTTTTAAGCCATTCTAGACGAAATCCAGTGTCGGACTTGCACACTTGTTGGGCAGGCAGAGGTCGTTTCAGGGAGCTACAAGCTGCTGCTACACGAATTAAAAGGAAGAAACGAAATGGGAGAACTCGTCAAGCCCCGATCTTTCGTCAAATGCGACGGCCATTGGTCTACACGAGATGTCTCTCTTTTTCTTCCAGGTTTCTTGACTTCCTTCGACAACAGCGCGGCAGATTAATCGCTCCGGCTATCAAATAGCTTCCGTATATAACTTCTCCCTCCCAACATGCTGGTACCAGACTGCCAAAACAACCTACCTCTCGGTCCGCTCTCCCATCTCTCTCCCATCTCTCTCTCTCTCTCTCTCTCTCTCTCTCTCTCTCTCTCTCTCTCTCTCTCTCTGCAAATTTCCTAGAACACAACTCAAGAACCCACAGTTGTTAAGAGATACTATGAAGTGTTCCAAGCTGGTTCTTGTGCTGGTGTCTCTCCAAGCCATCGCCGCCTTGCTACCCCATGGAGTTGTTGCAGGTGACAAGTCTCTGCTTTCTCCTCAAGTAGCTAGCCTTTCTTCGAACAGCGGGAAGATTCTATGAGCTCAGCTACTATTTGATAACATAGGCAGCATAGGTTACGGATCAAATTCTGTGGAATCCATCGATACATGTCGGGCATGTCGTCGGTGGGGGGCCTTAGATAACCTTGGCACCTGGGGTTTTATTTCCCGGGGAGTAAGATACATTGTTCGGTACTTCGGTTAGTTAATTAATTAGCAGATGCTATGGATCCAATTCCAGGAAATCCATAGATAACTTGCCGATCATGCAGTCGATGGGGGATCAAAGGAAAAGAAAAGATAATCCAGATGCCGCACTGGTCAGCATTTGCTGATCCATTGGACCGATCAGTTTAAGGCCACTTTCTTTTTAGTTTATATCTTATGATTAATGGGTTATTTCGAACAAACAAATAGAACAGCTTTTTTACTGACTTTTTAAAATGGTTTATCTAGACAGTCTTTTCAAAGTGTTTTATCAGCATTCGATAAATTCGTGCAAGCGTTCACACTAAAACTAAAATACATCAACCATAATCGTAAGCGTTCGCACTAAAACTAAAATACATCAACCATAATCGTAGCAAAAAAGAATCCATCTAATAACAATGAATATTTGGCTTGCAGATGGGATGTGCAGCAAGGTGAACTGCGGCATGGGAAGTTGTAACGAGTCGAGCGACTACGTGTTCGGGTTCGCGTGCCAGTGCAAGTCTGGATGGAGCCGGTTCCACCTGGGAGACGTGCAGTTCCCTTTCCTCCCCTGCGTCATACCCAACTGTAAGCCACTGACATTGGTAGCTTCTTGCATGAGGCTCTCAATGCAAAGAATTGGATAGTCTTGTAGTGCGACTGCGTAATACAATTTTTAGTGTTCACACTAATGACACTGTAGTTTTTTTTTTCTTTAAATTTTGTTTCTAAACAATCGTTTTTATAAATCTAGTCTTCTCCTTGAGATGCAGGAAGCCAGCTAGCCCCCCCTTTTAATTAGCGCTTATGCTTAATTAGTGTTGATCGTATTTAATTAGTGTTAATCGTTTTTAATTAGTGCTAATAACATGTTGCTTTTGGGGGCTCAGTAGCAGCATTGTCGAGCAACTGTGACTCAACAGGTGCTGCCGACCTTCTGTAGCACGGCAGACGATGTTGTAGCTGCTGAGCTGAGGAGGAGGCTAGATTTTTTGCTTGTCGTGACTGTTGAATTCGGGAAAAATATTATATTTGTAAAATCAGATGTTCAGAGACGAACAGTTTGCTTTCTTGTGTTACGAAGTCAAAGCTCCAGAAAGTACAACTTTGTTATCCAAAGTCAAAGTGCCTGCCATGGACCTTGCTCCAGTTTCCAACCATGTGTGTCTACTCCCTATGCTTAAACTCCACTTCTCCTTACTCTTGGCAGGCACCATCAACTACTCGTGCCAGAACGGGTCGCAGACGCCGCCTCCGTCTCCGCCGCCACCGGCAGCACCGCCGCTGACGAACCTCTCAATCTTCGACCGTAATACCCAACGCCTCTAATCCACAAAACATTACTACTACCATGCATGCCCACCGCTGGGCCGTTTACTCCTCGACTGACCGTCTTTCGATCGATCGTCGGCAGCGTGCTTGCTGGAGTACTGCGGGGGCGGCACCTGCGAGAAGGCGTCGGAGTTCGGCCACCGCTGTGCCTGCCGCGACGGCTTCAGGAACCTCCTCGACGACGCCGCCTACCCCTGCTACCAGCAGTGTAAGTGAGACCGGCCGGTGGCGGCGCTGCGCACACGCCGTCACAATTCACGAGTGTAGATGGATGGGCGTACTGACGAGCTCGTCGGCGGTTGTTGTTTTTGATCGCAGGTTCTCTCGGATCGGACTGCACCGGCCTCGGGATCGGCGTGCTCAACGGCTCGAAGCCGGGCTCGGCGCCGCCGGCGCCCGTCTCGTTCACCATCACGAAGTCCGGCGCTGCAGGCTCGTCGTCTGCGTCGGCTTACAGCCTGCACCTGCAGGAGCTCCTCATGGTGGTTTCCTTCTTCTGGGTCCAGGCGATTTGGTGATAGGACAGGCTGAATCGAGCGTGGCAATACAGATTTCACGCACCCTTTATTGTGGCTGCTGCTGCTTCTTCTTCTTCTTCTTACTACGAATGCCGTCGTACATGTGGCGAATTGATCTGGGAGCCGTACAGTCCCATTTTTCCGTTGGATTAGTGTATCTGTTATGTTAAATACTACCATTCCTTAGAAATAAAAGCGCTAGCGGTAGTCATCTGCGTTGCACTAGACTCTGCATTCGTACCAATGCTATCATCTACGGGTCTGTTCGGCTGGCCATAAGCCGGCTGATTTTTTGCAGCTGCTACAGTACCTAACTTTTAAACGGAGTATTTTCTCAAGATATGATCTACAAGTTAAACGTAGTACACGTTAAAAGCCCAACATCTGTACCAGCTAAAATCGCAAGTGAGTATCGATCTCTCTGTAATCTGTACCGTAAACAGCCAACATCTGATCCGGAAGATCCACCACCAACTCTATGGGAACATAGCAAGGCGGTGATACAAAACAAGCAACCCAAACATATAATGCGTCCTGCTCTTTTCGGCTTCTTTTAACAATCATTATTTATTAGACTAATAAACCATAGCTAAAAGACAGCCTAAAAGAATGTCCCGAATCTATAATGCAAACAATAACACGGCATGCGCAGATCGATTGACAAGATGCAAGAGTAACACATCAACAAAACACAGAATAGCTACTTGAGCATGGCGAGATCAAGCGATCAGCGAGAATTCAGATCTCCATTCGAGTTTCCAATGAAGCGGTCCAGCAGTTAGAGCTATCCGCGCAGTGCGGTTTCACGAAAGGTAAGATACCTCAAGGTCTCAAAAGAGTCAAGACAAATCTATCGCTACCAGGGGCAACGGCGATGTATCGTAGCTAGAGCTGGCTAATTACAGATCAAGGTTCTCCAGCTCCGTAGGGCTACCAGTGTAGAACGTAGGTAAGGTAGGGTAAGGTAAGGTGACTAACTTTGTTCAGGTATACGATCCACGAGTACTGGATGCGCCGCGAGGAGTCGCGAGGTGAGATGGAACCGGCGCATCACCGGGCGCCGGGGAACGAGAGCTGGGCCATGAAGAGGTTGATGACGTCCAGGTACAGCGAGATGGCGGCGGCGATGTACTCGTTGTAGGTGTGGCGCTTGAGCAGCTGGTTGGTGTCGTAGACGACGAAGCCGGAGAACACCACGGTGGCGACGCAGCCGTAGATGGTCATGCCAACCCTTCCCAGTGGAAAGCAGATCTGGCAGCTCCATTGCGTTGCACGGTGAGTGAGACAGACATCACACGGCACGCGAGAAGAAGGGAAAAAAATGCCTATGTTGACAGGAACAGGTTGTGGGACAGAGAACCTGGATGACGAGGTACACCAGCAGCACGAGGAGGCTGGCGGACAGGAAGGGAGACATGAAGGTGAATTCATAGCCCTTCTTGGCTGCCCAGAATGTGAAAAGGGTGAGGCCGATAACAGCAACTGCTGTGAGGATTGCAGCTTGCAGAACCACTCTACCTGTTAGCATTGGAGCAAAGAAAATCTCAAATTCAGTAGCGGTGATGGCACAAAAGCACAGTTATGCTGCAATTGAAAAGGAGAACTAACATTATGTTTTCACAGAGCTAAGAAAAAAAATGAGGCAGCAGTAACAAGAAAGCTCTCCGGCCTGTCATGAAAAAAATTGCAGTAATTTACTTCAGATCTAAACTTGCCAAAACAAGTTCTACAGTTGTTCAAAATGAAATGTGAGCCATGGATGATGAGGGGTTGAGATTTAAGTACGCTAGCTATTGCTCAACCATTTTGTTATGATGAAAGAGTTCTTTTAAGGTGCAACTATACCCTCTCTCGTGGTAAGACCTATTTGGTCAAACATGGCCATTGATTATTTAAGGTTGATTTTGGCTAAGTAAAATATTAACCCGCTAGTCAAGTTGCCATTCATGCCAACAAAAGGGAAGTAGTAAAATGAGGTTGATTGCCTAGAGGGCAAGGGTGCCTAATGCTAAGATAATAGATTGAACAATGATCACTCTTTCCAAATCTGCATCCATAAGAAATCTAAGGAAAAAGTCCATCCATAAGAAATCACGGATGGACTTTTTCCGAAATCAAAACTATGTCAAATGCAAATGTTTTGAACGGCAATTGAGTTTGAACATGACTTTGATTAAAAACTAATTGAATGATTGCACACAAATTTGGGTTATGTTTATTCAATTCAGATTTCAGATCGATCTATTGGTTAAGAAAAATTTTGCACACACTTTAACTGGTGCCATTTACACGTTTGCTTGTTTCAAAGTAACTGTAATACACTCATGCACCAAAAAAAACATTGTTCGAAAGTCACATTTGCTTCATTCGAATTTTATAATTTCCTTTAATACCAAAAGCATCTATTTAATGTTCCTAGGTGACCTATTACCTTCTAGGGGGTAATAGGTTACCATGTTAAATATTAGCCATTGGATCACTGGTAAATCAACGGTTCACACGAAGTTGATGTACCATAAAAAAATGGGAGATTGGATCATATACCCTCCATTTAGTTGGGAAATTGAGGATTTACCCTCCACATCTCAATGACACGTGGGGTCATCATAAGTCACTGACACGTGGGTCAGGAGGGTAAATCCTCAATTTCTATCTAAATGGAGGGTATATGATCAATTGCCAGTAAAAAAATCCACCAAAGCAATGTATCTCCTGCCTCTGCTTTGTCAAGTCTAACCATGCAACCAGACTGAAGCTTCGATTGAAGCTTGTGAAGATGGAATTGGGGAGTTGGTCAATTGACTGGTTGCTTGCAAAATTTGCCGATATGATTCGCTGCTGGTGGCATCTGGGTGGTGGTGATGGACGGAGGCGGTGGCAGAGGAGTGGAAGCGGCGCGGAGGAGAAGTGGAGGCTGGCGGGCGATTGCTTGTTGCTTGATCCCCTCGAGCCTTGGTCTCCTTTTCTTGGTCCGCCCTGTTTCTTGGGGGAGTAGAGGCATCTACGGCGGTGTTGTTTTTGGCAGGGGCGGACGGGGCCAGGGAGGACATCGGCGCAGAGCAGGGTAGCGCTGAGCAGAGTAGAGCGGATGGCACGGCGCAACGCGAGAGAAGCAGAGCCAGACAAAATGGGAGAAAAGAGTTACCTAACGGGAGGAGCAACGGAGTGGTATATTCAGTGGCGGACCGTTTAAGTGTGTTCAAGTGAACACCCAAGTTATTTAGCAATATACTAGATATATGCAGTGATAATTAGATTAAAAACATCATATCTATACCAAATTGATTTTGAGAAAAAACTACCGCACGGTAGACCGTTCTCATGGTATACCATCCCCCTCTATCTGTCTCTCATGCTGCCGCTCCCTCCCTCTCATGCTCCCTCTCACTCTCATCCGCCGCTCCCTCCCTCCCCACCACCGTCATCCCCTCTTTCCTCCGCCGCCAGATCCGACTCCCCTGCTACGGGTTCACCCTTCCCCCGGACATAGAAGAAGGTCGAGGGAGGCAGCTACCCGGCAGTGGGCGGCGGCAGAGGCGATGGGCAGGGTAGGAGGGTGGTGGGCGGCGCCGGAGGGCGGTGGCGGCGGTGGCTGTGACAGTTAAGTTGGGCGGGGCGACATGGCGGGGAGGGGTCAGGGGGGCTGCGCGACGAGGCGGCGACAACGCCGCCGGACGTGGGTGGTGGTAGATGGGGCGGAGGAGCGCGGAGTTAGGCCGGCGCCAGAGAAGAAGGTGAGGAGGGTGGCACTGAGATGAGAGAAGAAGGGGAGGGAAGCGGAAAGGAAGAAGGCAGAGGAGGAGCGGCGCTGGTTGGATGCTATGCCATTCGGATCGATCTGAACGGTATAGCGTGGCGTAGTAGCACTCATTGATTTTAGCCCACTCCAACACCTCTCCCTCCCTAATTCACCTCAAGTACTACGGCCCAACAACTCATCGACCCCTACTCGATTGGCCCATTGATCTATGTAAAGCCCCACTTCGGGCGGCGAGGACGAGGCAGGGACCAAAATTGGATGGTACTGGCAACTGGCGCACGAGACCAAGGTCAACAAAAGGGGCTTCGGTCGGTGAGGGTGAGGCAGTGACTGCACTGGCACACAAAGGTTGTGAGTTCGGATAAACACAGGTGCTTCAAAGGCATCGAGAATTGTCGAGTTAAATTGTAGTTTTTCTTATTTTTGGGGGTTTTATAAAATTATTTAGAGATGTTGTATCTAGTACGAACAATTTGTACTTTGATTTTTGCTATCGTTAACTTTTACTATTTCTATTGAACAATATTTTAATTATTAATTCCGAACACCTATCTTGGAAACCCTGAGTCCGCCACTGGGTATATTGCTAAAGCTTTTTGGAGATTTCGGTGGCATCAGGGGCGGATCCAGCGGTGGGGCGGGCGGGGCTCGAGCCCCCCCTACCGCTACCGGACCCTTGGAGCCCCCTGGAGCCCCCCCTAAACTTTTAGCCATGGATGTATAATGTAGAAAGGGCTAAGGTCGAGCTGAAGGTACTTCAGCCCCTCCAAAAAAATTTCCTGGATCCGCCACTGGGTGGCATTAAAGTGAACCGGGATTTTATCGTGGTATATGGAGGAGGGGGGTTTCGCATCCGTACCAACGTAGAAGGAGGCGCAGACGGCGACGGTGAGGCTGGTGCAGAGCGTGAAGAGTCCCAGCAGCAGTAGGTTCACGGGGTGCTTCTCCCTGTACTTGAGCATCGGCCACATCACTGCGCAATCGCACACACACCATCGCGTCAGAACGAGGTATGGGAGATCGAACGAAACCCTAGGTTAGGGAAGGGGGAGGGGGAGCGGAGGCACACCGATGAGGGGGGCGAGGAGGATGGCGATGTAGACGGCCCAGGAGGCGAGGGAGCCGGTGGCGAAGAACCGCGGGATGGGGTGGACGAAGCAGGCGACGGCAGCGATCGCCGAGGTGGCCGTGAGCTGCAGGGCGAGGATGGCGTACACCTTCCGCACGAACGCCCACCGCAGCCGCGGGTCCTCCTCCGCCGCCACCTTCGCCGAGGCGTCCGCCCCGGCGCCGGCGCCGGACTCGAGGTCGGTCTGGGCCTTCGACATTGCGGCGACGGTTAGGGTTTGTGGCGCTTGCGAGTGGGGGGGGGAGTCGAGAGGTTAGGAGGGCAGCGAGAGGTAGACGAAGCAATTCGGCCATGGAATATATAACGCGAGCGGGTCACCGACGGATGGGCCCAAAAACGGGGCCCACATGTCAGCGAAGCAAGAATCCCGCGTGGAGCTTTGCAATGGGAAACCTCGGGAAACGCGTCGAACGGACACGTGTCGGTCAGGGATTGGTGAGTTTAGTCTCTCGTGGCGGGTGGGGTCAAGTTATCTGTGGGGGCCACATTCAGTGAGATACGGTGATTAACTTAAATGTTGATGGACGCGTGTGATGGGGTGCGAGTATGGATGCTGATTCGATTCGGGCGAGCAGGTGGGCCACTGGTTTTTCCCGGCCCCAGGTGTCAGTGAAACAGAAGCGGTGTGGGACCCGGGAAAGGGGGTGGGGCCGGGCACTTGCGTCAGCCAGGTGCGATGCGGGGGGGTGGGCCCAGGTGCTTTGTATCTGATTCGGACTCGATTTGCACTAACTTCTTCCTTTTCTGAGCACCGACCTTGGTTTAGACCCTGTTTGTTTCCACTTAAGATTATTATAATCTAACTTCTAGGTGGAAGATTATATAAGCTAGATTATAATAAGCTGGTAGAAAATAAGTTGTCAAGTGTTTAGCAGGTTGGATTATCAGAGTTATGGATTTTTGTTTCCAGTTAAGATTATTATAATCTAACTTCTAGGTGGAAGATTATATAAGCTAGATTATAATAAGCTGGTAGAAAATAAGTTGTCAAGTGTTTAGCAGGTTGGATTATCAGAGTTATGGATTGTTGTATTTGAATGTTTAAAGACTACAATGTCCTTGAGAGAGAGGCAAGGGAGTTGGGGGATGGATGGATGACAAAGGTGGGTAATATTCCTAAAGTTTTATGGTCTTTAAGATAAAAGATGGATCTATAAGCTGAAATAAACTCCTTTTTTGAGTTTATTCGATTACAATAATCTGGGCTATTAGATTATAATAAGTTACCTTATAATCTAGGCTGTTTGTTTCCACTTATGATTATAAGCTAGATTATAATAACTTTAAGTGGAAACAAACAGGGCCTTACACGGCAACTTCCTCCTACGGATGAGTTTCTTTAATTAATACTTTATAGTATCTTTTTACTCTAATTTTTCTGTTAAACCTATATTTAAGAAGCATAAACTACCTGTAAGTTTAAAAGAGTTAGGTAAGTTTAGGCGGTTTTCAGATCGGCCTAACTTTCCGCTTGTGCCTGAGAAACCGAAAGTCCATTTAAACATCATGACAAGCCACTTTTAAAAGTAGTCGGTCATCCTCGTCATCTCGTTTGTGTTCATACCTTTTAAAGACCGTTTTCTAATTTCTGTTTCAAAAGTTATTTCTTCAAACAGTTACTATTCTATTTTAGCCAGAAAGAAAAACTCTAACCAAAAACCATCTACAGCCGATTAAAGCACCCCGCTGATTTCCTTGCGCGGACGTGTGTGGAATTGGACAAAAGCAAATTCACGTGAGACGTGACAGGAGGCTCCATCTTTCGATCTTTGCTGTTGCTCTCAACTCTTCTTGACCTTAAGAGCCCGTTCATTGGCCTGAAAAATAGTAATTTGTCATTAAAATTATATTGTAATTGACTGAACTTACACTGTAGCTGAAGATGACTTATTTGGTTTAATTAAATTAAAAATAGAAAAAAAATATTTTAACTTATCACGGACAACGCAAACAAATACGGAAAAAAGAATCGGCAAAAAATCTCAAAAAACCGAAAGTTCAGAAAAAGACAAAATTTATGAATAATAAAAAGAGAGTATCTAGACATCACCCGGATGTTTTCTTCATAACTATCATCCAAATTTGTGACTCTTGGATTAGAAATCAAGAAGCCTCATATTTTTGAAAGGGGAGATTTTTTTTCGAGAGGGAGCGGCAGAATTCAAGGGGGAGATGGGAAAATATCGGAATGATATTTAACAAAATCCTAATAAAAAAATAAATCAGAAACTTAAACCAAAATACGCGAGGCGCTAATTACTTCTTGATGTAAGATGGTCAGGTTTGCATTACTACATCGGCGAACAGTTATTTACGTCGGTTTGCAAGACGTGCTCAACGTGCACTATTCGTGCATGCGGGAAGACAAGACGTCGTTCGTGAAGGAAAATGGCTCTAAGTTTCCATTGGGTCTCTTCGACTCTCCAAGATCGGCCCAGCCCCTTCAACGCTTAGCCCGTTCGACATGGTTGGTTTTATCTTTAGGCTCTCAGTTTCAGTTTCAGACTGGTCTTTTTTTTTTTTTTTTTGGTTACAGTTTATTGGTTTTATTTTTTTTTAGTTTCTGCTTTTGGCCGCGGTACTGTTTGCAGGCATTTGTGCTGCGGTGCGGTATGATACCTAGCGAATGAAATTTCGCAGCACACGCTTGTCTTCCCGCATGTGACGGATGCGTGCGTGTGGCTGATAAACGCACCGGATTGCCTTAGGTCACAGTGCCGAAGTCAGAAATAAAATTAAGGGTGAACCGAATTATTTATAGGACAAAACTAAATTGACACAAATATAGCCTTTTACTCTTATTGAATTTTAAATTCATACAGAAATTGCACAATTTAAAACAAATAATGAAAAATAGAGAAATACAAAGTAGATATCTCGATAATAGAATACACATACCCAAAATGTATAATTATTTTGCCATAAGTGCGAAGTAACGATAAGTCACCTGCGTATGAAACATATCAAAATTAGTGATAATAAAAAATTGTGAATGGCAATAAAAGTTTAGATCATATGAAACATACCATAAATAAGCTTTTTGAATCATGAGATAAATTTCAGTCATGGGGCAAATACATTCTACGAGACTTTGCTATCCAGTGTCTATGGAAATGAGTATTGAATTACGCGAGTATGACCATTCAATAAATATGTTCTTTTCACTTCTCTAATTTCATTAGTATAAACTTCAATTGGTATGTGAAGCGCCGGATCGGCAATAATTTTATTTGGATTAAATTCTAGTCAAAACTTCTTTGATTGAGTTACTCTCATTAGTTGAACGAGAACTACTTTAATTGCTTGTGAAATAGTTACACAAAGTTTGTTTCTCCATTATAGCAAAATCTATAAATAAATTATTAATTTTTATCAATACAAAGCTATAAATATTTGAATAAATTATAAGGACTAAACTATTTATATATACTAGAAGTCTGGACTTTAAACTCTAAAATACTAAATTGAGAAGGAACTAAGAAAGGAAGAATATTAAATTGCTTGTGGAACCTTTGAAAGTCACATTTTGAAAAGCGTGCAAGTATGTGAGAGTGTAAAGATCGTTTCTGTGTGGGTTACCCGGTTTTTTCATATATAAGTGGTGTGATCCGCTAAGAAAATGGTTGGTTGGTGTGAGGTGGTAGCCTCTACTATATAATTCTTGTGTTGACTTGAGTCTTGAGAGAGACTTGAGAGAGATTAGGGTTGGGATTTCTTTGTGTTTGAACCTTTTGTGTATGTACTCTAGGTTTAAAACTCAACTATTCTTAGGGATTGGTTGTAAAATATTATTCTTCAAGTGAAATAAATATCCAAACTTTGCATAAGTGAGTTGTGTCATGAATCACCTCATGTGTTTTTGATTCTCTTGGCTTTCATGTTTGGATTTCTGTCCTCTTGAGTTTTTCTGGTGCCAAGGACGTGTAAGAGGTAGAGATATCTCCTAGAAATAAGATTCCATCCATATAGGCATGCTCTAAAGGAAGTTCTTAAGTTTGCTCTGTTTTTCTTAAGAGAGATGATTTTTTAGTTTTGCTCTTATGGGTGTTTTAGGTTGAATTCGTGTTGTATTCTAGCTTACTATAATATGTGAAAACCTATCTCAGATCATCTAGAGCATCTAGGACTCACAAGCAAGAACAAATCAAAATTTCATTCTTTTGACTGGTTTTAGTACATTCTTCCTTCAAACAAGAAAAGGTCAGAACATTGGCAACGGGTTTCTTGATCATTGATTGAAATAGGTTTCCAACATCTTAGAAAATGTGCATCCAAAGTTTCAAGTCATTTGAATCAACTTATCAAAAGTTATATAGAGTTTCGAATTTGAAATAGCGTTGAAATTACTGTAGCAGCGGTCTGATAGGTATTGTAGTAGTGGTTTCATCGGAGTTACTGCACCTTTGCCTGATTTTACTGTTTATAGCGGTCAGACTGTTAGAACAGAGGTCAGACCGTCTCCTTCATGAAAGTCAGATCGTCGGGGGTTGTCAAAGTGCATTTAGCTCGGTTTTGATCGGATCTTTATTTGTGATTATTTGTCTCTTATTTTCATAGTTTCTATAACTACTGGAGTAAAGAGTTTTGCTTTCACTCAAAGGAAAAGATTTCGGAAAACCTCATAATTAATTTGGGCTCCTATCCCCCTCCCCCTCTAGTCACCATACCTGTTCCTACACAAGGTCTGCATGGGAAAATTTGGGAGAGAATCCGGTAGAGGTATTGCAGGGACATCAAGTAGTAATGCAGAACAAGTTAGTTAAAAGTGGAATGATATATGGCACTGTAGATTTCCGGCCAAAACTAAACACTTTGTGTGACGCCTGGCGCATAACAATTTGGCACTTCGTATGAACATTAGGCGGAGGGGGATGGGCATTGAAACATTGTGCCCGGTGTGTCGAAGGCCGGATGAGGATGGGGGACATCTGTTTCTAAACTGCAAGCTAGTTCGCAAATGCTGGCAGAGCCTGGGTTTGGAAGATATAAGGCTTAAACTGTGTGTTCGTCGATCGACAAAGGAAACGGTTGAAGCGATCCTTAACTTGGAGGAGAACCTCAGGATGAAGGTGCTAGTTATTCTCTGGCGTTGGAATAAAGCTCACGCTGGGGATAAAATGAAGACAGCAGAGAGGATTTTCAGAAGGTGTTCAACGCAGAAGAGAAGGCGAAGACAAGCATGATCAAGAAAGTGTTCAATGCAGAAGAGGAGGCGAAGACAATCATGATCAAGAAATGGACCCGGGCGCCAGATGGAGCTCTCAAAATCAATGTGGATGGATCCTTCCTGCCAACCGAAGGCAATGGCGGATGGGGTTTTGTTGTCGGAGATGAACATTGGCAGCGGCCAGCGGGGGCAGGTAATATCCAGAATGTGCAGGATACTCTCTCCAGGGCGGATGCTGAGGCTTGTGTGCAGGCTGTGAAGACAGCAGTGCAACTGGGAATGGGGAAATGCGATGGTCGAAGCGGATGCAGCAAATTTGGTGAGTGCAATTCAGAGTAGTTCGTATGATCTCTGACCTAATGGTGTGCTGTTCAGAGAAGCTAAGGCTCTGATGTTGTTAAACTTTTCTTAAGTTGTACTGTGACCTTTTGTCCCCGGTCTAGTAACAACTAGCCTCATAGGCGCGGCGGCACGCCGCGCCAGCCACCGTGTGTACCGAAGTAAAAGAGACGATAATTCGTGAGGAGTTTTTTTAAAAAAATTGAGGGCACATATGTATTTTCAAAAAAGTCAAAAGTCTTTTTCGTAAAAAATCGAGGACATGTACGTAACTAAATGAGGACCTGTACGTAATTTAGAAAACCGCGGGGCGCTATCCTGCAAAGTATAAAAAATTTCGGTGAAGTGGAGGGGTGTTTTAAAAAAAGGGTTTTAAAGAACTGGCAGAGACTTTTTTGCGAGAATCAAGGACCTTTACGTAATTTCGGGAAAACGTAGGGACTTTTTTGCAAAAACGGTCTCCCGACTGTACTGAAATTCCTGCGCCACGCGCCGGTCGGAGCGCGCGCAGGGGCGATGTGGGAGGTCTCTCCTGCGGGGAATCCCCCGGACATAATAGGGGGAGTATGCGTCTCATGTGTTGGCCTAGTATGGTGGTAGTAATGGATGCTGGCTCGGCCATAGTCTGGCAAGAGCAGTCTCCTGAGTTTGTACTCGTTACGGTGGCCGGCGATTTAGCCATGGCCTCGAGTTAATGGAATCCGTAGTGTTCCATCTCCAAAAAAAAACTTGGGTATGGTTGGAGAGGGCTGTAAAAGCAGGCTCACGGCAGCTAAGCAACGTCTTTCTCATCCTTCTGGCTTAAAGATGAAGTGTAGTTTCTGTCATGGCGCAGCCACCGTCCGATGAGCCAAGATGTTCGACTTTTAATATGTATTACAATTAAGTAGTAACCAAGATAGCGTCCCAAACCTCCTCCTTGCTCGCCGACGGCGGTTTTGGCGGTGCTTGTACTGGCGTCTCCTATGCCCCCAAGGTGCCCCCGCCAGAGGCGCGTGGGCGTAGGTGGTGTGTTCGGGCTTCAAAAAAATCTGATTCCACCGCTGTTTTCTATTCTTATTAGTTTAATATCTAATATACAAACCACGCTCTCGCTACTTTGATATTAGATTTATTTTTCGTACGAAGAATCACCTTAGTAGCTTATCATTGGACCTCCAGCCTGAGCTTATTAAAATAGTGATTTATGGCTGAAATTATACTGTAGCTGGCTAAAATTGCACTGTAACTGAAGGTAGCTTATTTGGTGTAACTAAATTAAAAAAAATTAAAAATAGAAAAAATATGTTAGCTCATCACAGACAACGCAAATGAATACGAGAAAAAAGAACCGGTAAAAAAGCTCAAAAAGCCGAAAGTTCAGAAAAAGACGAAATTTATGAATAATAGAAAATAAACCAGAAGTCAGAAACTTAAGCCGAAATGAGCGGGACGTAACACTTTCGTCTTTCGGCTTCTACCCTGCGAAGAGAATCTGTAAGTTGATTTAAACGCCTTAATTTTTAGAAATAGAAGCCACTTTTAAAAGCGGATTTTCTAATCCATCAATAGGTCTCTATCATCTCCTCAGTGTCTATGTGTTCGAAAAGCTAAATATTGGCTTATTTGATATAACTGCAGCTTATAGTTTTTAACTGAAATTTTTAAATTTTAGTTATTTGTGACAAAGATTACGCAAAGAGAGGCTACGACTATTTTATTTTAGCTAAAAACCAAAAAACATAGATAAATGCCGTCAATTTCAGCCGATTTGAGCATCTACGACTGCCACGACCCCTTTCCCTCCTTTTCTTATCTTCAGCTCTCGTGACGACGACCCATGCCGATACGTGGCCGGACAGAGCCAATATCCCATTTCGAAAAGGTCGATACGTGCAGTGCTGCAGCCTGCAGGCACGCAAGCCGCAGGCCATGGGTCAGGGTCAGGCCACTGCCTGTTTAAATTTTTTTTTGCTGCTCGAATTGGTCGGTCAATGGAATGATCATCCTGCGACTCTGCGATCGATCCAAGGATCCTGAAATCCTGAACGGTCCACCTTTCTCTCCCCCATGATAGATATATCGGTCATATTTAGCTCCGCTCGTTTCAGCTTCAGCTTCTGGCTTCTGACTTATTTTTGTTTGAATGTTGAACTATTTAGGGTCTGTTCTTTTTGGTTGAAATTTTTGAATTTTGGCTGTTTGCGACAAAGATTATAGAGAGAGATATTCGCTTGCGATTTTGGTTGATACAGATGTTAGGCTTTTAACGTGTACTACAATTAACTTGGAGATCCCGTCTTGAGAAAATACTCTATTTAAAAGTTAGCTACTATAGTAAAAATCAAAAGTTGCTTTCAAAGCGGTAAAGAACATGCACTTAGGAACATACACGCAAGTACTTTTTCTTTCCGCTACAAATTTTAGACCCTTGTCGCCATGCGTGTGTGCTGAATTGCTTTTGATAAGCTAGGATGCTGAATTGCTGATTGAACAGATCAGATATAAAATGGTAGAGTTGGTGTACATATAGTCAACATGCACAATTGGCAGAATATTTATACTCTGTCCAAAGATGCAGCTGTGTTCTTGGAGTTTGGGGCGATCCATGACTCCTCAGAACAGCATTCTCAACCCATCTGATCGATAATTTTATATAGACGATCTTTCACTCATCGGAAAGACAGGAGTATCATGATGAGATGCAGTGAGGGTACAGGGCAGCTGAGACAGAACTCCTGCTTGTTTAGTGGTCATTGACATCAATGAAACTACCATGTCGAAATGGGATATTGTAAAGTAGGTCGTGTGCATGCCTTTTTTTCAGGGATGTTGAGGATTTTCTGATGAAAAAGAGCTGCCGTTGCTGCTCAGAAGTACCACCTCAGATTATCAAGTGCAGCCTTCATTCAGTAGTACATACACCTATAATAACTTCTCAAATGATAAATGTTATCTAGTGTGCTAGTTAAGACACAATAAACTCCTACAAACAGTGGCTGACACATGAATCAGAACGTAGAATTTGGCAATTTGCATGACCATCTGCCAATCGGACGTTAGTCCATTACCCCTACAAATGTCTTGTGAGAAATTCTTTCTACACATAGCCAAAATTTATGATTTATCACTTGTGAATATATCCTGTAAGAAATTTGTAGGATTGATGCCAGCAATAAGAGGAACTGAATAATTCCTGACTTTCTTCCTTTTAGGTATTCAAAATCTCCACTCGAGTGATTATAATAGCCATCAAGTTTATGATACACCAACACGGCGAAGCAAAATAAAACTTAAAGCAAGAGCCAACAAAATCAGCAACTGCCTACAAGGTTGGTCATACCACCGTCCATGGGATAGTCTGACCGTTAGCCTATGACCAGTCACGCCGATGGTCGATCTAACTGTAGATCTAGGGCCGGTCTAACCAGTCCCTTACCCCCAATCTGAAAATCTCTCGGAACAAAAGTTCAAATCTCAATAACTTGCCCAATTATCACTCAAATACATCCAAATTTTTGTATGCGATTTGTTTAAGGTAATAGAAATCTAAACCAATCAAGAATAAGAAGGTTCTTAAGCACAAGTTCACCAAATTAAAGATAATCAAATCTAGTTCATAAGATCACCAAAAATCCTAAATTTTAAATTACTTCTTTCTTATGAGGATCTAAGACATGAGGTCTTTCATATCTATTTTGAGATGTCCTAGCAAGCTAATTTCGGTAAGAGATTGGGCTAGAACTCCCACGAACCCGAAATCACAAATCTAGTTCAAAAAAAAGCAAAGTCAAGCAATAACATGATTGAGACAAAACTTTGATCTATTTCAGTACAGGATAAGATTTACAGACTAATGGATGATTACAATTTGTAGCCAAAGTACCACCTTTTTCTCTGTTAAGTTCTCTTTCACAAGCATAGAAAGAGACAAAATGGTAGAGCACAAATGAAACCCCAGAATTCTTGAATCTCACTACCTCCTCTCCTCTCCTCTCCTCTAAATAATCAGTACAATCCTAATAGGTTCAACCCATTAAACTTACCGGAAAATCCATCAACTCTACCAACACAGGTTTTACACACTCACACACGATTCTCAAAACATCTACAAGACTCAACCCACAACTCTGTAGTGATTGATCCACTTATCAGTTATAGCTCTCCCTAATCTAAACCACTTCTCCTTTGCGCCTCTCTACGCCGTAGTTCTGACCAAGGTACCAACCCGGTATTTGGCCAACTACCAAAGTACTTTCGATGAAGCTTCCAGCACCTTCTCTTGACTTTGTTTTTACCTTCACCTCAAAGCGTCTTTACCTTCCCTTGACACGTACCCCATAGTACATAATGACTAGCCGTCATATCTTCATGTATTCGGACTCTTCCGAACCGTCTCTACGTGCATCAGTCTTGTTACTCTGTGCACTACATCTACATGCACCAACTTGCCTATTCACGATCCTTATATTCTCAGTGCTTCCTGCTTGATTTACATAGCATCATCCAGATTTACATAACCGCTCGGACCTCAGCTCTCCCGCCTAGTCGCGGTCCATTGTAGTCGACTACTATGTCCTCCAAGTCACCGCACATCCAAACACCAAGCAACTATATCGTGCCCAAGTTTCATGCACATAACTCATGTTAGTCAAAAACATTATGAGACCATGTGAAGGTCACTTCATGTGTGTGATGACTATTTGACTTTACCTACATTTCATTGTCAACAGTGGCGAATCCAGGATAGAAATAGAGGGGGAGCTCTACTATTAAGGCTATAGCACAATATAAATATATCAAAACTATATTTACTAATCTTTTACCATTGAAATATCAAAACCACAATGCACAAATCATAAATGATACAACTAAAAAACATTATATATACAACTAACCTTACAATCACGGATATATGCTCCTTTAGTGATGAATCACGGAACTCATCAATAAACACTGCGAAGTTTCTATCTCCAATCTCATCCTTAAATCTAAAAATACTTAAATAACAACTAATTGATAAATGATTAACTAACTTGATTAATCAGTAGAACAATAATATAATAAGATTCACATTTACTCACATTCACATATCAGTGAATCATGGATTCACGGTCGCCGGTCGGTCATCACTCATCATGCGATTCAAGCCGTCACCGTGTCACGCCTCACGGGCTCACCTCACGGACACGGAGTCACTGCACAAACGCCAAATCACTAATTAAATCAGTATTTACTCGCGACTCGCCACTTCGCATCTTCGCTAGTGCCTCACAGCTCACGCCCTCAGTCCTCACCCGCTCAGGCCTCAGTTAGTGCGCTGCTGCTCACCTCGTCCTCTTCGTCTCTCCGAAAATCCGAATCTCCCATGCGGCGATGCCGGCGAATCGGCGATGCGTCTGAAGTCCGATGCGCCCTGGCACCCTGCCGATGCCGCCGCGCGGCTCGCGCGCCGCCCGCCAGCGCTAGCCCGCTCGACCACTCCGCCGCTCGGCCTTGCCCCGCCGGCCGGCCGCCGCCTCCTCGCCCCTCTGCTCGCCGCGTCGAGCTGCCCTCCATGCCGGGCCACCGACCGCCGGCCTCCCCCTCGCGCTGAAGTCGCCAACCGCCTCCCAGTCCCCCTCCCCGGTTCCCCCTCCGCGCGCGCCACGGGCCGCGGCCGCCAACTCGCGACCAGGCCTCGCCTCATGCTTTCTTCAATCTTCAACCTCCGGGCGCCGAGCTCTTCTTCATCCTCCGACGCGGCGACGCCTGATGGTCCGAGTCCGACGCGCCGACTGGGTCTTCTTCCACGGTGGGAGGAGGGGGTGCTCGAGCCCCCACTAGCACCCAAGGTGGATTCGCCCCTGATTGTCAAAGTTTGAGTTTGATTTTTGTGTCATTTGCTCTTTGGTTTTTGCTGTCGAGTTGCAACGGTCTAACCAACCTGTAGAGGCAGTTTGACCGCTCTACCGCTATGCTAAAGCGGTCCGACCAACTGGTCAATGGCAATTAGACTGGTTGTATCTGAAAATGATCGAGAGGGTTTTTGGAATTTGTGAGAATTGATCATGGATTGAGTTTTTGGAGTCTTAGGTCATTGCATTCATGGTGCATGAAGTATATTTGGGCTAAAGTGGATCAAGTTATAAAGAACTCGTACCCATAAATGATTTCTTAGTTTTTAATATGTATGGAAGCTTACAAGCAACCATAGTCGACGGTGTGGATCGAGACTAGATTCGGGAATGAGCTGAGGTACGGTTTAAGGAAGTCAGGCAGGATGATTGGGCTCAAGCAAGACACAAAGAATACAAAGAGTGTTGAAGGAAAGGTTCAAACAACGCTTTATCGAATGGTACGGTCAGTGCAAGTAATGTGTGGTTAGGAGGAACCAACACGGAGAGACTTACCGATACGTGAGCCATTAGTGAATCTACACGTTGTAAGCATGGAGATTGCATATAAGGAGGAGATGATCATGGACTAGGTTCAAGGAAGAGGTGAAGCCCAAGGTCAAGGCGAGGGAAGTGCAAAGCTTCGTGGAAGATAGTAGAAGGGCATTTTGGTAAATTGTCCAATACCGAAAAGTGATGGTGTGTGAAACTATGGTGGTGACCTAAGTGGTTTAGGTCATGGATATGCTAAAAATGCTAAGCGAATCAAGTGTTGGCTCATTAGCTGGCTAATGGGTGTGTGTGTGCTTTGAAAAGTGTGCGTATGTGTGTAAAATCCGATGTGATGTTAGGATGACAGGTTAGCCTATATAAGTAGATAAAACTCAATTAGAGGTGCTACTTAGAATTTTTCTTGTGAACTTTCATATATAATAAGGGAGAGAGGTGGCTTGTGTGTGAAGCTTGGGGAAGTTTAGGCTAAGCATCGAGGAGAGTCAGAGTTCTTAGAGAGAAGTTTGTGGGAGATTTGATAGGCTCTTGTGGTTGGAATTTTTGTCATCATTAGATTTTGTGTGTAGCTAGAGAGTGGTTATAAATATTCATCTTCAAATATCAATAGAGATCAAACTTCGGCCAACTCCTTCTATTCCTGTACTCAAATATTGAGATCTTGATTTGGGTTGATTTTTGATGTTTCCTTCTCTCCCCTTGATCTTGCTTTATGCCCATAATATGTCAATGATGAAAATGTTTCTTGGAGACCAGATCAAGTTCTTGGAATTGCAAGAAAGGATGACTTTGGAATTCTTTGGTTCTGGAGCTTTTTGTTTGGAATCTTGTTGTGATTAGACTTGGTAGGACATATGGAGGTACTTCTAAGGTCATCTAAACTATCAATCACCTACAAGTAACTTTTGAATTAAGTTTTTAAGTTTTACTTGATTTTAGTGTCACCTTGGATCAAACAATAGAAAAATATCACCTCTGTCTCTCGAAATTCTTCCTGCGCGCATATCCATTTGTCATGTAGGATCTTAGAGAGATCTGTACGCGAGAGATTGCGCCCGCCCTCAGCTTCCAAGAGACAGTGACAGAAGGCATCTTCGATCGGTTTCTTCTCCAAGTAGCAGCAAATTCTCGGCCTGCGCTGCGCTAGCAGGCGCGCCAGCTGCGCCCCTCGGCGCCGTGCTCCAATACGTCGCCGGTGCCCTCCCGGGACACGCCTTTGCCACGGTGAGACATTGCCGCAGTTCCCACCTCGGCGACGGCGGAATCAGCAGTAACTTCATCAAGGCGCTACAGGTATGCTTTCTGCTAGTTGACTGCTTTTCCTAAGAATTATGCAGCTAAATCAAGACACCTCTAGCTGCACCAAGAGCTCCCCTGTATCTCGCGCGGCACCTGTTCGACGTTTTGCCCACTAGGCCATCCGATTCAGCGGAAGACTTCGGGGATGCGTCCAATTTTGCTCAGAGATTCTGATAAACACTGCTGGCCATGGAACAAGAAGAAGGGCTGGAAAGGTCCGCTTCCCCAACCTCGATCTTCACCACCAAGAACTCTGGGAGATTTTCTTGTGCCTAAAATTCTTGGTCAAGATCCATTTTCTCAGAGGATTCAAAATTCAAACGACGAAGTTGTTGGGCCATTATGTGGGTTGTTACCTGATGTGGGCCGCAAAGTAAGATGGTCCAAGCGTAACCCTGGTTTAGACTTCTTGTGCCGGCGGCTGGCTCCTCGTTCCTTTGTGAGGAGAGGACGTTCTTACGCACAAGTAGTTATGGCTGGAGGTGCGGCGACGGCAACGGGAGCAGGTGGTGTTGGTGGCGGCGATCAAGGCAATGGCAAAAATTACGGTGGCCAATTCCGGGTTCCCCGCGGCAGAGGACGACCTCCCAGACCATATGGTCGTGGCCGTGGCCGGTATCAACAAGGAGGCCGAGGCCTAGAGCTGAGAGGTGAGGGGACTCAATTCAACCTGGTTGCTGCATCCAGAGATGGTGATCATGCCTCGCATCCTGGAAGTTCCAAAGAGCGTAACCACAAGGGGAAGGAGATAGTCGAAGGCTCAACTTCTATGGCAGTGAAGCACAAAGGTTCACATGTGGGTGAACCTACACCCAAGAAAAAGAAAAATTTCATCTTGTGCTGTGAGATTTGTGAGGAAGAACATTTAACTCCGCATTGCCCTTTGTTACATGGACCTAAACCAACCGCAACGTTCAGTGGTCTTGCAGGTGATGGATTAGGATTTTTCCATATTCCTTATACCAAGGTGGCAAAGACAACTCAAAAAGTTTCATCAACTGCTCTGATTAAGATTATTGAAGGCTCGGTTCATGAGCTTGTCAAAAAGAGCTTGCTCGAGCAATTCGATAAAATGGGATTGGGAGGTATGTGTGCATGGAAACAATTCATATATTGTGCCATTTCCTGTCAAAGTTGAGCTTGAGAGGATGATAAGTATGAAGAGGCTAATGACAAACAACAATGAGGGGTGATGTCTTTTGAGGAATGGAACAATGAGATAAAGCCTAAGCAGCATCTTGAAAGTTTGGGTCCAAGTCTATGGTGTCCCATTTGAGATCAGTCCTTTCTTCCTCTCGGGCTGTAGGCTCTATTCTAGGAGTAACTCAGCGATTTGACATGAGATATATGAAGAAAACTGAGTGGTTCGGATTATGGTGGCATCCTGGATGTTAATTGTATTCGGATGATGCAGATATTGTTGTGGATGATAGCTTTGTATGAAATATTTTTCAAGGTCGATCACATTGTTCCTAGCGATGGTGGAGAGCCCGATGACTTTGATGAGGATGATGATTTAGATCCGAAAACCGAAATAAGGACACAGATCGGAGATGGAAGATTTGGATAACCACAACAAAAATGGAACTAGCTTCTCTGTGACAATCCAAAGTTATTTCCCAAATCTAACCAAGCTCCAATGGATGAAGCACCAACGCATATGAAGTGCAAGTAGCCGAGAGGCAATTGACAAAGTGTTCAGATTTTATTGGAAGATATTAGTGCTTCATTGTAGCTGGAATTGACACAAATTCAGATGTATCTGATTCAGCACTGTGCCACTTGATGGAACTATTTCGAAGAGATATTGGTACAGAAATCAGCAAAGATCACACCTTGTCGAAGAAGTCCTGGACACGATTCAGTCCAATCCACTCTTAACTTCAGAGACAGTGCAACCCCTTTGCATTTGACTCTGTTCTTGCACATACAGATGATGAGATTGCTTTGTACTCGCGATTGTGTACTCTGTGTTGTCAAATTGTGTCGAGCGATCCGGAGAGGATGCAAATGGCTGCAATGGAGCGATTTTTTCACCGGTCGCCATCCTGTAGCCAAGAGACAGATTGTCCGAGCAGGGGCGGGGGTTTTTCAGCGGCAAATCCTTATACTTTGGAGAACCAATTACGAGAGGTGATTCAGGGCAGCAGGACCAATTAATTGAAGAAGTGGTTTCAGTCCGTGAGGATGGCCACGATTGTGAGGCTTTTGCTCCAGAGGTGATGAAGGAACATAATTCTTCTTCTCCATTAGATTTTCACGAGCTTCCACGAGTTGCTTTGCAAGCTCTTTGCAAAAAGAATGGCATTAGGGCTAATATCTCAAATGTGGCAATGGCAAGTGCTCTTGACTTTTAGATGGGATTGTTGGCGTTGAGGATCTGCAAGGCTTGGGCGCGGTTGGCGCTGTCTCCTCGGTGGATATTGCAGCAGAGCAAAGGAGGATGACAAGAATAACAACAATGAGGATGCAGATCTAAGGCGCACCAACGGAGTTCTGCGATGAGTGATGAACACACTCTCAATAAGGTGGAACGCAGGTGGCAGCTCGCAACCTTGAATTCACAGTACCTCACCTTCATTCCTCTCTTTTCTGATTCTCGCATTTCTTCAAATTTGAGCAAACTAGGTGTTTCTATGGGTAGAGATGCTAAATTAATTAACAAGTCTATTGTATCGATTAAAAACATAGAAATAGATAGAATGACGGTCTTCCGTAAGAAGAGCAGAGAGAATACAAATAACATAATTAAACATGTCGCTGTTGATGAGGAGGAAAGACTTGATGCAATCCTCGGCCACGTCTGTGGTAATTCAAATGAGGATTTGCAGGGCCGGGAAGATGATTACATATTAAGTGATCTTAATCCTGTCCCTCGTAAGAAAAAATCAAACTTTGCCAAAAAGAATAAAGATGGCAGACCTCCAAATAAACCAAAAACCCCGTCAAAACTGTGTCTCCAATGAAAGGAGTTTTTTGGAATAGCAGAGGTCTTGCTGACTTGGCTAAACACAGATACTTGGCGGAGATGGTTCGAGAGGAGCAAATCAATTTCGTTGCACTCGCAGAAACGGGTCGTGTTGATTTTCCCGATGTGATCCTTAAGAACTTTAGTGGTGGTCGCGAATTCATTTGGCATAGCATGGCCCCATCTGGACGCTCTGGTGGTATGTTATTAGGCGTTGACTTGAGCATCTACGATATTGGTTCAATAGATGAGGGTGACTTTTATATCAAGTTCTGCCTTCGTAATAAATTTGATGGTTTCAAATTTGCGCTGTATACGGTATATGGGCCAGCACAACAAAAAAAAAAGAAGCCTTTCTTATCGAATTGGCTCATAATTGCTCTCGAGAACCTCTCCCATATATTGTAGGGGGGGATTTTAATATTATGAGACACCCAGAGGATAAGAGCAAAGGGTATTTTGACTCCAAATGGCCAAATATTTTCAATGCGGTCATTGAGTCTCTTGATCTTAAGGAAATCGTTATGTCAGGACGGCAATATACTTGGGCTGGACCTGGAGACGATCCTACATATGAGAAATTAGATAGAGTGCTTGTCAGCACTGAATGGGAAAATAAATTTCCACTATGTACAGTTCAGTCCAGAGATAGAAGCCAATCTGATCACACACCTCTTATCTTAAATACTGGATCTTCAACCCATAATAATAAGCATCACACCTTTAAATTTGAAAGGGGTTGGTTGATTCGGGATGGGTTCTTCGATACGGTGGCCAATTTATGGCAATCAGAAAATAGAGGTGATAATGCTATAGAAAGATGGCAAAACAAAATAAGACATCTTCGCAGGTATCTGAGAGGATGGGCCAAACATACAGCAGGTTCATATAAAAAAGAGAAGAAAAAACTCATCTCACTGTTGGACACCATTGATAAAAAGGTGGAAAACAATACTCTTTCTGATAATGAGATAAATATGAAACACTATCTCAAGGAAAGATTGGTTCTCTTATTACGAGAGGAAGAGATGAAGTGGTATGAAAGAGCGAAGGTTAAAAACCTTCTTGAAGGGGATGATAATACCCGTTTCTTTCATTTGGTGGCCAATGGCAAACATCGCAAACAACACATCTTTAAATTATATCAAGAAGATGGTATAATTGTGGGCGATACCGAATTGAAAGATTACATTACTAATTATTACAAAGGCCTTTTCGGTCAACCACAGGACAATACTTTTTCTCTCGTGGAAACTCAGATAAATGATATACCACAAGTCAATGATGTTGAAAATGATATGCTTACATCAACTTTTTCTGAAGCAGAGGTCAAAGAGGCTTTGTTCCAAATGGAACATAATAAAGCTCCAGGTCCTGATGGCTTCCCTGCAGAATTTTATCAAGTATTCTGGGAAGTGATAAAGGAGGATTTAATGGCACTCTTCAATGATTTTTATGAAGAGTGCCTACCGCTCTTTCGTCTAAATTTCGGGGTAATTACCCTTCTGCCTAAGACTAAAGATGCAAAACAGATTCAACAATACAGACCAATCTGTCTTCTTAATGTTAGTTTTAAAATTTTCACAAAAGTAGGCACAAACAGAATCAATAAAGTAGCGCAGACAGTCGTGCGTCCATCTCAAACGGCTTTTATGCCTGGCAGAAACATAATGGAAGGTGTGGTCATTTTACATGAGACCATTCATGAACTTCACTCTAAAAACCTTAACGGGGTGATTTTCAAAATTGACTTTGAAAAAGCCTATGATAAAGTTAAGTGGTCCTTTCTTCAACAAACCTTGAGAATGAAAGGCTTCTCGCCCAAATGGTGCAAGTGGATTGAAAGCTTTGTCACTGAGGGTAGTGTTGGTATCAAAGTCAATGATGACATTGGACACTACTTCCAAACAAAAAAAGGTCTTCGTCAAGGTGACCCAATGTCACCTATTTTGTTCAACATAGTAGCAGACATGCTTGCACTCTTAATAAAAAGAGCAAAGGATGATGGACAATTAAGGGGGGTCATTCCACACCTCGTAGATGATGGATTGTCAATTCTGCAATATGCAGACGATACTATTATCTTTATGGACCATGACCTTGAACAAGCAAAAAACATGAAACTTTTATTGTGTGCTTTTGAACAATTGTCGGGCCTCAAAATTAACTTTCATAAGAGCGAAATCTTTTGTTACGGCGAAGCAAAATTTTTTGAGGACCAGTACATTGAGCTCTTCGGATGTGATGCAGGTGAATATCCCTTTAGATATTTAGGTATACCTATGCATCATAAAAAACTCCATAATGCTGATTGGAGGAGCATCGAAGAGAGGTTCGCGAAAAAATTGACTTGCTGGAAGGCGAAACATTTATCTTATGGAGGTAGATTGGTCCTTCTAAATTCAGTGCTTAGCAGTTTACCCATGTTCATGATGTCCTTTTTTGAAGTTCTGAAAGGTGTTCTTAAAAAACTAGATTATTACAGATCTAGATTTTTTTGGCAAGGCGACAAAGATACCAAGAAGTATCGCCTTACACAATGGAATATCTTATGTCGTCCTAAAGACCAAGGAGGACATGGGATCATTGACCTCCAAGTCCAGAATAAATGTCTATTAAGCAAGTGGATTATAAATTTGCTTAACGAGGAAGGAACTTGGCAAGCCCTGCTTAGAAACAAGTATCTAAGCTCAAAATCTCTTCCACAAGTCCAAGTCAAACCCAATGATTCTCATTTCTGGAAGGGTCTGATGAAAATAAAAGATCAGGCTTTGGCTTGTGGTTCCTTCAAAATTAAGGATGGATCACAAATAAGATTTTGGGAAGATATATGGGTAGGCAACCGGCCTTTTAAAGACCTTTACCCCACGTTGTATAATATTACTAATCGGCCGCATGATACAGTGGCCAATATTATGAGATCAACACCATTAAATATTTCATTTCGGAGAGCTCTAGTGGGGGATAAACTCGATGATTGGGAAGAATTAGTTGCCAAAATCACTCATATCACTTTAACTAATGAGAGAGATTTGTTTGTTTGGAGCTTACATAACAATGGTCAATTTTCGGTCCATTCTATGTATCTTCACATGATAAATCAAAATACGCCCTTTTCTCATAAGTTGATTTGGAAGTTAAAAATTCCTCTAAAAATCAAGATTTTCCTTTGGTATCTCCAGCGGGGGGTAATTTTAACAAAGGACAATCTAATTAAGCGAAATTGGAAAGGCAGTCAAAAGTGTTGTTTTTGTAATTGTAACGAAACCATTAAACACCTTTTCTTTGATTGTCATTATGCCAAGACAATCTGGAGGACGGTTCATATAGCTACTGGGATAACTCCTCCCAGCTCTGTATCCCACATGTTAGGGAGTTGGCTATCAAATTTCGATTTAAAAGACAAGAAAGATATTTTGGTTGGGGTAGCCGCTTTATGTTGGGCAATTTGGAGATGTCGTAATGATCTAATCTTTGCAAATTGCAAATATATGTCTTTTATGCAGGCTATTTTCAGGGGAACATACTGGCTGCGGTTTTGGGCATTGCTGCAGTGTAATGATGAAACAAAGGAGTCTTTTCAGTCAGCGAGCAAAAAACTAGAGACCACTGCGTTGGAACTGTTTGCTTCCCATGGATGGAAATTTAATAATAGACTTTGTTATGCATAATTTTTTGCATTCCTTGTTTCCCTATTTCATCAGCAATAGTGTTGAAACTTTGTAATAATGTAAACGCTGTATGCAGAAATGCAGAGGCGGGAAGTTATCTTCCATTTTCTAAAAAAAATGTAGGATCTTAGAGCGTAAGGATTTCATCGAACGTAGCATAATCGCCACGGTAACCCTAAAAAATGCCCACGATTCAACCGAGGCCGTACTGGCTGTGAAGACGGCCTCATAAGAAATCCTTTGTACGTGTAGCCCTTGGGACGCATGGAATATATATATATATATATATATATATATATATATATATATATATATATATATATATATATATATATATATATATATATATATATATATATATATATTTTTTATTTAAATTTAAATTTAAATTTAAATTTTTCGAGTTTGACATCTCAAATATACTTTTTATGGGTATATGAAGATACCCACATCAAACGTTATAATCTCGAAGCAAATCAACGGGTATTGATATTGGTGCCTAGGCACCATGGTGCATGAAACACTCGTCCTAGGAAAATTACATAATGCACCATGGTGCCTAGGCACCAACATCCGATACACGTGTATGATTGATAATTTTTTTTAGTTTGGGTATGAAAATGTTTTATACCCTTGATATATTTATGGTAAGTTAGTTTTGAACTCAGTTCAAACTAGTTTGAACTACTTTTGAGTTCAATGCAACTACAGTGAGTATATACCATAAAAATAGTTCAAACTAATTAAACTGAAGTTAAATTTAAATTTTTTCGGAGTTTGACATCTCAAATATACTTTTTATGGGTATATGAAGATACCCACATCAAACGTTATAATCTCAAGCAAATCAACGGGTATTGATATTGGTGCCTAGGCACCATGGTGCATGAAACACTCGTCCTATATATATATATATATATATATATATATATATATATATATATATATATATATAGACGTTGAAATGGGACACCTAGGTGCCCAGACACCTAGGCTCCCTGCCGTTAGATTGCTTTTAGATACATGCTAGAGCAATGATATGTATGGTATGTAATATATTAGGCATGCTAAATCAATCATGGAAGGAAAGTCTTAATCATGGATGGAAAGTCTCAATCACACTAGCACGCATCTAAAAGCAATCCAAAGGTAGGGAGACTAGGTGTCAGACACCTAGGTGCCCTATTATTTATACTATATATATATATATATATATATATATATATATATATATATATATATATATATATATATATATATATATATATGCCGCCTTGTCTTGTTGCATCGATCACGTATAGGATGGCTGAGATCTGCACGTCTTGTCTTGCTTGAGAGTCGAGACCTGAGAGTAGATCGTATCAGGCTGTGCTGTTGCCGATACGGTCGTTTACTCGTCCACAGGGACGGTAAATTGGTTAGCTAGCTGCCATGACAAGCTACATATTTGTGGTACAAAATATAGATTGAGAAGAAAGGTCAAAGCCAAATGTTGGAGCAGCGATTCATGGCGCTTGCGTTGTTGCTTTCATCACTTGGAACGAGTGCTGCGAACGCGACCATCTTGAGGACCATCAGGCTCCGTTTGTCTATGTGGAACGTGAGAATTTCATCGTGCATTGTTGATTTCGTCGTGCTTGTTCTAGGAAATGTACTGTTGGTTTTACTGAAATCTCAGCATTATTCTAATGGAGCATAACGTAGTAGAAACCAGGATATGTCAGGGCCGTAGACACATGCTCCGAGCCTATCGGAAAAGTTACTAACCGCGTTTCTGGCCTAATTTTTATTGGGTTCAGTAAAAACAGGCTGAACAAGCTAGCCTGGCCTGCTTACCAGCTGACCTAAGAGCATCTCCAACAATCCCCCTAAATCTCCCCCTAAATCAAATTATTGGAAAATTATGTAAAAAGTCTTCTCCAACAACTCCCCTAAACACCCCCCTATTTCTATTCCCCCCCAAAACTCTCCCAAAACTCAGGTAGAAACAGGGAACTTTCAGGGGTCCCCTTTCCTATTAGGATATATTTAGGGGAGCTGTTGGAGGAGGGGACTAAAATAGGTTAACAAATTTTTTAGGCTGCCCCTAAAAGGTGTCTTTTGGGGTGGGTTTTTAGGGGGATTGTTGGAGATGCTCTAATAACCCAAGGCTACAGAGCTAACATAGAGATTTTCTTTTAAATAAGTATCTTTTCAGAGTAGAATTTGCTTATAGTATATACTATAGCAACATCAAAAAGAACATGCCCATAAGAAGATGAGGTGAGCATTGCATGCTAGTCGTCGCTTTTGTTGAACACTTGGACCAAGAAAGAACGAACGAACGGGAGAAGGAATAAACAGGGTGAACGGGAGAAGGAATAAACAGGGTGACTTCTTGAAACGGATTGTTTAAATAAAATATTTTTTTGTTTTTATTCGAAAATACAAAATTATATCTGCATTTTTTTTACAAAATTAACTACCAATAGTCTGACCGTTGAGCGACTGGACCCTGTCGCCCAACGGTCGAGCAACAGGCATGTAGTAGCTCTACTGCTGGGCGACAGAAATGCAATCACCCAACGATCGGATGATAGGTACGTGGTCGACCAGCGTAGTTGAAACAATGTGGTCGACACAACGTGGTCGAAGAGAACAACGAGATCGAATCAACATGATCAAAACATTATGGTTTAAACATCGTGATCGAAGATTAGTAGGTGGTCGAAGATGACTAAAAAGGTGTTGTTGCCGAACGGTTGGGCGATAATACCTATCGTCCAACCGTTAGATGACTGGCATGTGTGTCGCTCCGCCGTTGGGCGATAGGATCCAGTCGCCCAACGGTTGGGTGTCCTATCGCCCAACGGTTGGGTGATAGATGTTACTTTTGTAAAAAAAATTAAAATGCATGTGCAATTTTATATTTTGAATAAAAAATTATTTAAAAAATTCTTATTTAAACAGTTTTTTAAATTTAAAATTATATATACTATCTATATCTATATATTTATTATTCACTGCTATTTTAAGAAAACATAGCCCAAGAAAACGTCGGACAGGGTCAAAAAAAAAAGGCCATTGCGTAGTGGGCGAGCTCCCTCATGGGAGTGAGGCCAGCTTTGAACCCGAGTTCCTGGCTGCACGTCAAATCCCGGAGACCGGAGACTGTCATGGATTTGGTTTTTTTTGGTAGTAATTTGGTTTGGGGGTATATCCTGGGATGGGAGGGGACCAACCTATTTTTGGTGGTGTTTGGATTGGGGACTTGGTGGGATGGGTTGAACCCAAAAGAGAATATTCTGTTGAAATCTGGGTTGAGCTGGTACCTCAAAAACGAGCGAACCGAGCCAACCCATCTTCCCCATCGCGAGCCAACCGGCGCGTCCTCCATCGCCCGCACTCGCTGCCGCTCCCCCATCTCCCCCGTCGCCCGCGCCGCTCCCCCCATCGCCCGCGCCGCCCTGCCGCTCCCCCATCTCCCCCATCGCCCGCGCTCCCCATCGCCGCGCCACTCCCCATCTCCCGCGCCGCTCCCCATTTCCGCGTCGCTCCCCGTCTCCGCGCGCTCCCCATCTCCCGGGTCTCGCTCGGGTGCCGCTCGGTCGCCGTCGTCGTCGCCGTGCTCCGGTCGTCGTCGTCGCCGTCCTCGTCGCCGTGCTCCGGTCATCCTCTCCGGCCTCCGCCCCGGCGCGTCCTCCCCGCCGTTCTCTCCACTGCCGGCTTCCTCTCCGGTGAGTATATGCAACTATCCCACTCCATTCCTCCATCCAAACAAGAGGTGGGATCACTAGATCCCATTCTATCCCTTCATCCAAACAAAAAAAGTGGGATTATCCCATCCTACATATCTGAGATGGAGCTATCCCATCCCACCAAATCCCCAATCCAAACAGACCCTTTGTTCGTAGACAGTGCAACGAGGACATGCTTGTCCAAGTCACTGATCCGACGGTTGAAGACCACCTCTCCACGTGGAGACCATACCTATGTAAGCTCTCTCCGGGTGCACAGTACGTACGTACGTTACACGTAGGGTTCCACGGTAGAATCACGTGCCGGCAGAAAAGGATGCTTGGCATTCATGCTCTTTTCTTTGCAATGTATGCTTGGCCTTCATGCTCTTTTCTTTGCAATGTCTTCAATGGTGCATTGTCTTTCGGAACTGTTCACTACCAGAACCATGTAGTAAATTTTTTTTCTCTAAAAATAGCACCGACGGTTCGTTTTTATAAAAATAACCTTTTCTCCGAGTTCGAATGATACGATAGATGACATGTAACCCTACCGCGCCTCCTTGCTTGGCAAGATAGGGCAAGCACGATAATAGGTGAGTTGGAGCGGTAGGTCAACTCCTGTCGGGTAACCATGGCACGGGTTGCACTGTAGCACGACAAACCGGCTCCTACTGAGCCAACGATGTGCGAGTAACTGTAGCACCACCGTTGGCTCATTAATTATCACTTTAATTAGCATTAAATATAATTAATTAGTACTAAGAGTAATTGACTAGTGCTAATTAAAACTCTAAATTAATAGTATTTTATTTATTGCATCACATTTAATTAGCACTAATCATGTAGTGCTAACTGAGCGTGTATAATATATTATTGCACTCACAGTTAATTAATACTAATTGTATTTAATTAGTGCTAATTAAAATTAAAAGTCTTTCACGAGATAAAATTAAGGATTTTTTACTTCTCTTGCCACTGTCTCGCTCCGAAGATAAGACAGAGGTTCACGGGTGCATCACGCGCCTCACTCCTCTCTCCTATCACGTGTAGTATCTCTTCCTCACTTTGTTCTACCGCTCACCCCCTTTCTAAAACGCATTAATTTTAACCATTACTACTAATCGCATAAAAAGGTATCAGAGTGTAACAAGTGGTATTAGAACCTATATCTAAAAGCCATCGGCAGAAATTAGTTCTAATGACTAAAATTAGTGCCTTTTAGAGGGAGGGGCAAGTGATAAAAAAATAAAGGAGAGATACGTACGCGTGATGGGAGCGAGAGGAGTGGAGTGCGTGATGCACATATGACCTCCTGCCTTATCCCCTGAGCGAGACGGTAGCAAGAGTAGTAAATACTTAATTTTATCTCACGAAAAACTTTTAATTTTAATTAGCACTAACTAAATATGATTAGTACTAATTAATTACGAGTGCAATAAAATATTACACAGGCTCAATTAGCACGATTAGTGCTGTTTAAATACAATTAGCACTAAATACAATACTATTAATTCAATGCTTTAATTAGCACAAATTAATTATGACTAATACTAATTAACTGTGTTTAGTGCTAATTAAAGCGATAATTAACGAGCCAACAGTGACGCTACAGTTACCCCGCACAGGGTGGCTCGGTTGCCTACAG
This sequence comes from Dendrocalamus sinicus, assembly GCA_036346575.1. NCBI lineage: Eukaryota > Viridiplantae > Streptophyta > Magnoliopsida > Poales > Poaceae > Dendrocalamus > Dendrocalamus sinicus. Next base: position 30,988,268 of record CM070671.1, read on the forward strand.
TGCACCGGCGCATGGTTGCGCGACAGGAAGCTCGAAGAGGAGACTTTTTTTTTGCAAAAATAGTTGATTGGGGCTATTTTTGGAGAGAAAAAAAAGTTTGCTACAGGGCATATCAGTGAACAGTTCTTCCTTTTGCAATGCATGCCACGCGTGCTTTAGCTTTTGTACGTCTAAGGGAACACTAGTATGAGAGAGAGAAATTAAACACAATGCCATGGATGCATAGGAAAACAAGAAGTTTGCTCCATGCATGATCTTGAGGTAAGTACATGCATGGATGCTATGAGCACCCTGAAGTATATTACGGCCTGTTATTTTTAGCTGAAGTTTATGACTTTTGATTATGAATTGTGGTTTTTAGGCTATTTGTGCAAGAGATTACAGAGTAACAGAAACTTACGTGCAGTTTTTACCGATATAAATAAAATCAGTACAGTATATACTATAATTAACTAGTAGATCCTATCTTAAAATGATACTCTGTTTTAAAACTTATTATTATAAAAAAAATAAAAAAACTTTTAAAAACTGAAAGGAATAGACCCTACATATTACAATGTTACACCATCCATGTGATCTCTCTGGGTGACCTAAAAAGACAACTAATATCACCGGTCGTGCAGTGCAATAGAAAAAGCTATGACTCAGACCCAGAATATAGGCTGGTTAATCAATTCGTCAAATATCATTGCTCTCTTTCTCTCTCTAAATATATAATATATTAATTTGGTCCCATGCAAGTACAATTAAATTATTACAAATAAAGAAACTTAATTTTACTCCTACGGTCCTACTAGGGCTAGCTAATATATCCAGGAACCAAGACTATGAATATATATGGAAAAAGCCCCATGTAAAAGTACAAGAGCGACCAATTAAACCACCATAACGTGCAATGCCCCTACGTACTGTAAACTAAATAGCTCAGAAAAAATAAGATAAATAAAATCCAGATCTTTATTTAATTTGCATATACGGAAAACATTACAAGGACCAACTCATGCACACACACGCCTAGCTACTAGTTAACTAGTTAATCACCAGGAAATAGCCTTTAATTCCCTCTTTTTTATACCCTTTCAAAATTATGCTACTGATCACACAGTACTAGCACGGCGTCCGTACGTCGCCGGCCGGCCGCGACGCCGCGTCGTTCACGGCATGAAGAGCTCACTGCCGCACTTGCAGCGCCACACCTCCGGGTAGTACTCCCACTGGGTGCCGACCCCGGGCTGGATCGCCACGCGCACCGCCCGGCACGGCGTGCACCGCCCGCACCGCGCCCGGCACGTCGGCGGCGACGACCCCGGTCCCACCAGCCGCCGCCGAGCCACCGGCGTGGTGCTGTCCGTCGTCGACGATGAGTCTACCCTCCTCCTGTGCAGTACTGCCGCTGGCACACGGATTGCCCTCCCTGCGGTGACGACTAGAGTATTCACCGACACAATGCATGCACGTGTTAGAGCTTTTATTAGAACAGAAATAACTTTTGCTCCGAAAAAAAGAACGCAAATAAATTCATATAATAACTCTTGTCTATATAAATAATAAAAACATGTGAAATTCAAGGCATTTCTTTAGTTTTGAAGCAAGAAAACCTCACAATAATCCTCAACAAAATTCTTAGAAATTCTCATATTAAAAAAAAGAAAAAGATCTCCACTACTTATTTCGGTAAAGCCAGATTATATATATATATATATATATATATATATATTAGAGTTATATAACAAATACAACTGCATTTCGATTACCGGAAATAGAGTTGTATATCAAAAACAACTGTATTGTACGAATAAATCTGCTAGTCCTATAAATAATAAAGAGTATAATAAAATGAAATCCGGAAAATCTACAGATAATCCATCCGTCTGCAGAGATGTAGTGATATCATTTGATGTATATATCTAATTACGTTTAATGTAATTAATTTGCTGGTAGTATGCATGGTTAATGTTCACAGATATATCTTGTGGTGATCAATTGCTAGTTGATACTGGGGTGGTAGGGAGCATATAGTTGGTGCCCTAAACGTCAAGGGAGTAAGACCAAAACGTATTTGTGGCTTATTGGTACGTACGTATTGAATGGGTGGGCCTTTTTTTTTTTTTGGAGATTCTCTTCTCCTGTACTAAAGTTGATGTCGCATATGTGCATGAGCAATAGGTTTAGGATCGTGTATGCTTTTCTTGGACCAGAGTGCCAGAGTGGGGAACCCAGGACTACAGGAGAAAAGGCCTTGGTTGGTGAAGACCAGATGGGTAGAGAGAGGGAGGAGTAATAGTCCAAATAGTATAGGATTGCAATTTTTTAGATGTCACAGCTCACATCTCACACATATGTGCGTCCCCCACACTCGACAATTTTACTAAGACGATAAGATCTTATGGAGCACACTTGAGAATTTTACTAGAAGATACTGAGATCTTACGGAGCACAGATATACTTTTCAACCGTACAAGCACACGTATATACTCTATTCTAATTAATTATTTAGGTAAGGCACACCGTCTTCGTCTTCGGTGCAGAGATACGACAGCGCGAGGATTGCATCTTGACAATGGGTGTTAGTCATATAATGATTTGTAAATTAATTAATTAGCAAAGAAAAAAAAAGATCCCTTATTCATCTTGACTTCTTTCGCTAGGATGGGAGAAAAAAAGGGCAGCAAGATAGACGAAAGGCAAGTTGGTGTTTGGGCAAATTGTTTTCTTAATTATATTGCTGAGCTAGCTTAGTAATGCATGGTTGAAGAATGGAGCTAGCTTGGCAAGCAAATTGGCAGATAGGGATAAGGGAGAGAGGACGGAGCTTTGCAATCAAGAACAATGGCTTCGCATCAAGGAGGAAGAGAAGAAAACAATCGATAAAAGACCATTAATTCAAGAGTGCTTAGGTTTTCTTTCCTCCAAAATTCAGACAGCAATCGATCCGGTATTCTATGCAAATGAGACCTGACATTTGCTCAGTAAGTAGTACCGCAGTGTTGTTTGCAAGGGGATGAGAAAGAGAGAGAGAGAAGAGAGAGCACTAGGTAACCTTACTAAATAGTACAGACCGCATGCTAATCACAAGGACAACACTTAAAAAGGGTCCTTGAGAGAGAAATGTAGGAGCACAAAACTAGCTAGCTAGACCTAATGGAAAGTAGAAAAAAAAATGGATGAACCTAATGATAGCCTTTGTTAACTTCTCAGGTCCTAAACACACACAAAAAAGGAAGACATCAAAGGGCAAAGGAAAAGGGCGCAACTAAACAGAAGATTAGAAAGACTGCACACTCAGATTAAAAAGATCAAAAGAAGAGCTAGCTAGACTTTTAATTTACACTTACCAATGGCCACGGCGAAGAAGACGACGACGGCGAAGACGGCTAGGCGGCGCCACCAGCTCCGGCTCCGGCAGCACACGACGCCCATCGCCGTTGAAGGAGATCAGCACACACGAAAACGCCAACAAGGTGCCGGCGCAGAGGCTCCAGGACGGCAGGATGCAGCCGGCCGGTGGTATACTGCAGTCCAAGAACCGAGATGAAACGCTGGGTAGCTAGCAATGGCAACAACTACAAGCAGCCAGTGATATATCGATCCGACCTGATTTGTAACTCCAAGCTTTCGTGCGTGCGTGCCAGTCAGTCAGTCACAGGCTCACCAGTACACACGCTTTATAGAGAGAGAGAGATGTGATTGGGATGCAGTAATAATGGTAGTAGCAAGCTAGGAGATTGGGATTACAGTAATTATCTTTTAAATAATATATTTTTGAAAATCGAATCTATAAATTAATTATAATAGATATTATATCGATTTTAATTATACTGATCAAAATTAGATATAACCATCTTTCTCTTGATACTCTTTCTATAAATAGTCGGAATTTAAAAACTATAATTTACGGACTAAAAGAATCCTTCCAATCACAATGTATAGCATATAGTAATAGTGTTTAGAAAACGTATCGCGACCTGCGATCTTATTGGGGTACCTGCCTGGCCCGGCATGGATTGACAGGAGGCAAAGAAAGAAACGTACGCACGCCTCAATTAGGCCTTGTTTGGCACAGCTTCACTTCACAAATAGAACTATTTTTTTTTACTTCACAAGTGAAGCTGAGTGAAGCTACTTTTTTCAGCTCCACTCAAGGAGCTGCTTTTGTCTCAGCAGGTTTTAACGGACTCCTTGGGTGGAGCTATTTTGTTGTACCCCGTTTGGCACAAAACAGCTCCAAACAGCTCCAGGAGACGGTGGTGGAGCTGTGCCAAACGGGGCCTTAAAAAGATGGCACAGGCTGGCTCCCATGAACAGCGCCCTTGCTAGCTCGTTCTCTCGTCTCATGGTTAGACCGGGCCGAACCCGGGCCGGGCTAGGGCCGGAGACTAGGTGTGAATAAAGTGTTGTGTTATGTGAAATTTTCAGGTGAAAAAATTCGCGCGAGGTGGTTTTAATTTGTGGTCGGGTCAGGCCAAGTCTTAGGTCCAAACTAGCGCTAGCTGCTAAGACCGCGAACTAGAAATGCTGATATTTCGTGGCTACACAAAGCCGTCATGAGAGCCTGAGTAATCGAACTTGCAGCTATCACATCACTCACTTCTTCACGGTAGACCGAAGCGAGTTAGGATGGTTTGGTTAGGTAGAAATAAGTTGATTTATATCTAAAATTATTCTGTAATTAATTGAAATTACATTGTAACTGATGGTATCTTATTTAACGTAACTAAATTTAAAAATGAAAAAAAGATTAACTCATCACGGACAATGCAAACAAATACGGGAAAAAAGAACCGGCAAAAAAGCTCAAAAAAGTAAAAAAAAAAGTCAGAAAAAGATGAAATTTATAAATAGTAAAAAATAAGCAAAAAGCCAGAAGCTCAAGCCGAAATGAGCAGGGCTGGAGCCACTGGCTGTTGGCTACATCATCTGTTTTAAAGTTAAAATTACACTGTAGCTAATGTTAGCTTTTCTGAGTCATTCGACTAAATAAAGAGAAAAAAAAAATAAAACACCATATATCTCTACGGACAATAAAAAGAAAAGAAAAGCAAAATAAACCAAAATTAGAAGCCAATGCGTTTTAAGTGACTTATGTCTTAAAAAAGTCAGTAACTAGAAAAAACCAAACACTGAATTCATTTGGAGCAAAGCCTTAATTACATGAAGTGGTTAAGCCTAGGTCAGTAGGGGCAAGGCGAGGCAAGTTGTGTAGGATAGAATACCGCAATTAAATGAGTGAATGATTGCCTTCGCTTTTTGGAACCTCTCAAAACTCGATGATGGTTTCGACCTCTCGGCGCTCTACCACTCAGCTGTCGTAAACTCTTACCAGTCGTAAAATTCAACCACTTTGCACTGGGAAATAACTTCGACTGCTTTGCACTAGGTCGTAACTTCGACTGCTTTGCATTGGGTTGTAACTTCGATTGCTTTGTATGTACTCAAGACCTCGAATAGTTAGCACGTACTTGAGATTTTCAACAACGGGGGCAGAATCTCTCGATCCCCTGAGCCTCCGAGGATTCAACGCCTTCAAATACTCGTATTTTCTTTGTTTTCCCCAGCAGCGATTTGACACCTTTGCACGTAGTCGTAAGCTTTTACCCAACCGCAATCACCAGCACCTTCGAGCAAATCAAGAACAAGATTGATTCAAAGTGATGTTTATTGCTGGATTTTCATGGGTTTATAAAATACACTCAAAAGCACCCCTAAAAGTCTAGACAAAACTAAAGCCTCCTCGATCTTCTCCAAAGCCCCGTACATCTGCTATGCCCCTTTGAATCCCTACGAATCCTCTCCAACAAATCACAAATTTGAGTCCTAATCAGAACACATCACGAATTCGAGTCATAATCCAACTACTACAGCCAAGGGATCTGACACCCTCCTAAACATGGGTTTCCCAAAACTCTCTAAACCTTCCAGTTAAGGACACCTTCCATAACACCTTCCAACTCATCACGTGTCGAAACCTTCAGGACCGCACCTCCCGTAACTTCTCTACACATCATTCACCTTTGATCTCCACGTGCTCCAGCGTGAGCCCGACCATCTTGTGACTTTCTTGATTGTCTAGACCTCAAATTTCCCCATCCTAGTCTCAGTCCTCTTTGTTATCGACCATGACCGCCTCCACGCCCAACCTACATATGTGAAGACCAAATAACTTTTTCTCGGCACAAGTTTTCTACAACTTAACCAACATCAGTCCACACACGCATATCACAACCCAAGCCAACAATAAACACGAACCAAATCAACCTCAAACTCAATGTTCACGCTTTGCAAAAATCACCTTCAGACCACCTAGTAAAACCGGTCTGTTCGCCATGCACAGGCCAACCAGTCCGCTGGCCCAACACGAGTACTTAAAGATTATAAGAATTGAAGCACTTAAAGCCTACGACTACCGACAATCGACCAGAAACTATAGCGTAGCTACGACTATCGATTAGGTACTATAGCTATGACCATCCCAGTTGAAGCCTACGACTATCGACTACTGATCACCGACCGAGGTCGAAACCTATGACTAACTATCACCAATCAAGGTAGAAGACTACGACCACCAACCGTGGTTGAAATATGCCAATCGGACTGCCCATCATAAGGCCGATCGGACTGCCTACTGTAAATATTCCAGTAATTCCAGTTATACAATAATGCATCGATCAAAATTTTCACAAACAAAATATTCAATACAACCCAAATATCAATTATTCATCATCACTATATTTACGACCTATCCACACGGTCTAACAAGTTGATTTCCTCTTGTCAGGACATATTGATCTAGTTAGCTAGGTCGTGGTGACATCCAACTCTTACCAAGTGTCCAAACTTTACATGCGCTGTACATGAGTCGATCGAACTCGAGTAGGGGTTAACTACCACTATATATGGTGTTTTGTCCATCCTGTTGATCGATTGGTATATATATGGACAGTGTTGATGAGGATAGAATAATTCTCAAATTATTAAGTCATTATATTCCTTGAATATACCTCTTATCGATAAGAGGTAAATTTGGTAGGATGGTCGTAAGCTATCCTACCACCGTATGATCGTAAGCTCTTCTACGACCATATAGTCGTAAGACTCACTGCGACTATCCTTTGGTCATAAGTCCTACAACCAAATAGTCGTAAGTTCTACTCAATTAGCCCCTTGGTCGTAAGACCTTCTACGACCAAATAGTCGTAAGTCTTACTGCGACTACCCCCGGTTATAAGTCCTTGTACAACCAAATAATCGTAAGTCTTACTACGACTACTCCATATGGTCATAAGTCGTTCTGCGACCACGTAGCCGTAAGTTGACTTGTGACCACCTTATGGTCGTGGACCTTTCTGCGACCAACCTATCTCTGACTAATTTGTCTACGACGAATAACTGCATCATGGGTTCATCTGATAAGACAGTTAGAATATGCATTTATCCAATAACCGCACACGATCTCTCTCTGACAACAACCGCTGCACGGCGAACGGCTTTTTACGTCTCTCTGACAATAACTTTTGTCAGGCAGTTATCATCCGAAGTGTTGAGGCGTCTTCTGGCGCGCGACAACTACCGTCGCTTCACTGGTTATATAAAGGTTAACATCAAAGAGGGAAGAGGGAGAGGCATTTGGATCGAAGGAGGAGATAGTGCTAAGCTTTCGCATTACTCTCAATTGTAATTCTTTTTTGGTGATTAGTGATGATACAGGATGTAGGATTATTATTCTCTTAGAAGAAGGTCCGGGCTTGTATAAAAATTTTCATATCTCTACCCTGTATGTGCATATACCAGATCTTCTAAGAGTTTTTTCAAATCCAAATAAATTATATATAAAATCAATATTAAAACGTCGACAAGTGTGATTATAAGTTTATGTAGGACCGAAATGGCAATAGAGGGGGGGTGAATGGTGCCTTCAAATCTTCCCAAGTATTCTCACAAACCTTCTCCTCCAATAGCTATGGAAGCTATGAAGTCGAAGATTTAATGCTCACTAGAAAATTGAAAGAGTCAGACCGACAACAGAAAGCAAATAGCAAGTAAACCAGTCTTAGCCGACAACAGAGGAAGAAGAGACCTCAAGACCGCAACACCCGATTTCCAGATTACGAATGATTCACGGTTCTTCCGGTCATGAGACTTTAAGCACGGCAAGAAGACTTCCTCAGGCTGAGAAAAAACAAGGAAGACAAGACTTCACAGTCAAGACCAAACCAGACAACATGGTCGGACTCAAAACAGAGGATGGCTTAAGCGCACGACCGCCATGTCCAATTTCTGAATAACTTGTGATTCTTGGATCGGTCGGTCGTGAGATCTTAACCACAAAAAAACAACACCCTCTAGATGAGAAATTACAAAGAAGACGGAAACCCTAGGCTGCGGTCGAAAAGAAAGAGACGGTCGAAGATGAAACAGAGGAGCACTCGAGGCGCACGACCACAAACCGAAAGCACTCTTAGACCAACCTTTGCTCTCGGGAAAAGACTAACCAAATGGCCTTGATAATGATTCCTAGCTCAAAGCAAAATAGAGCTGAGACTACTTGAGCAAAGAACTCTACTCAAAACAGAAAAAGGCAGGGAACACAGAGAGTAGAGAAAGAACAGAGACAAGCGATCAAAACATCTCAGACTAAACAATTCATAGATAGATGCAAAGAGATTAATGATTACACAAAGGAGGTTTCTACAGCCACTCCATACAAGCTCTCAATCCTAGAGCTACGCACACAAAATAGAGAGAAAAACCTGAGCGCTTGCCAGAAAACCTCAACTCCACCTCGAGCTCTACCTCCTCTATTATAGTCTTTAGATACCGGGGGAACCCGTTAACCCCAACTAACACCGAGTTTTACCACGCGACAACCCACTAACACAACCTGTTACACGGTGCTTTCCCAGCAACTTTAACAGAGACCAGTTTCCTTTGCAGTTTTGCGCATTTCTCCAAAATGCCACTCTGCCGCCTTCCTGGAAACTTCCTCTTCTCTTGCTGTCCAAGTCTTGCAACCACCTCACAAGCCTCATCGTCTTTGGCATCTCCGGATTGCTCTCGACCTCAGCACCGCCTGTGCCTAGTCTCAGCCATCCCATGCCACGCCACGACTTAGCCTCAAAGTCCTGCAACCATCACAAACAAGCAAACATCACATAGCACCGCTCGAAACACAGATAACATCAATTTGCATCAGAAGAAAGTACTGAAAACATACTCCTACAAAGTCGTAAATACCCTACGACCGGTCAAAATAGTAGAACAAGACATGCACAAGACCTACGACTACTACACAAGTCGATACGACCACCCCAGAGGTCCATACGACCGATTCCCAGATGCTACGACCGCTTCAGGAGCCCATACGACCGGTTAGAAGAAAGCTATGACCACGGCCAGGGGTTTCAATGTGGTCAAAAGGACTTCTGACCACGTCTGACCACACTACGACTCCAACTGAGCGCTTCCGACCACGTCCGACTGCTATCCGACCACGTTCGACCGCCTCACAACGTGGTCGGAGTTCGCCGACTTCCCAACGTGGTCGTAGTTGAAGTCTGCCGACTATCGACCGCAGCGGTCGTAACTTCGACTTCCGACCGCAGTTCGCGCTAACGAGGTCGTAAATCAGTTACTGGCTTCTGCCGACTATCGATCGCAGCGGTCGTAACTTCGACTTCTGACTGCAGTTCACGATAACGAGGTCGTAAATCAGTTGCTGGCTTCCAACCACGGCCAACGTGGTCGTAAGCCCTTCCGACCACGGCCAACATGGTCGTAAACCCTTCAGCTGGTTTCCGACTACGGCCAAAGTTGTCGTAGCAGCGTTCGACCATGGCCAACGTGGTCGTAAATCTGTCTGGTGTCCTTCGACCACGCCTAATGTGGTCGTAGACCCTTCTGGCTGGCTTCCGACCACGGCCAAATGGTCGGAAATAACATAGCGTGGTCGTAGCCAGTGAACTCGGCTTCCCAACGTAGTCGTAAGCCTTCCAGTCGGTAACAATCGTGATTGCAGGACTGTGTAGCAAAGTTTGTCGACTTCGCAGCGTGTTTGAAAACGAAGTCTGCCAACCTTGTGGTGTGTTCGAAGTCGAAGACTAGAGACTTCGCAGTGATCTAAGTCAGAGACCAGAGACTTCGCAGCGATCTAAGTCGGAGACCAGACTTCGTAGTACGGAAAAGGTCGAAGTCTACCGACTTCGCAGGGATCAACGTCGAAGTCTGACCACTCGCCGGGGCTACAACTTAGCAGAAACAGCAAACATCAAACTCAAACTTTCTAACACAATAGTCAATTACTCATCATAAACATAAGATCACCTCCATATGGTCTCTCAGTTTACAACGAACTGCAGCCATGGCTTGGGCTCTGACCAGAATCGAATCGTACATGCACGCACGCACGCCGGATATTAGATTAGCATATGCACACTGCTGTATACGTACAGTACATTGGAACATGCATGCGCATACATACATACATACATACATACATACATACATACATACATACATACATACATACATACATACATACATACATACATACATACATTTGTCTTGTTACCCAGATACATAGTCAAATTGCTGCTGTTAGGCCTGGATATCGAGTTGGCTCGGCTCGGTCTGGCTCGGTAGGATAACGAGCTGGCTCGTTATAACTAACGAGCTAAAAAGCTAGCTCGGCTCGGCTCGATAATAAGCTCGAGCTAGCTCGTTTGGCTCGTGAGACAGGGCCAAAAAATGTAAAATGAAGACTACCTTACATTCCAGTGAGTCATACAGCACATATTCATCCATCATACATGCTAACAGCAAGCAGCATATGCATACACATTAACACATGCAATAGAGTACAAATTAGGTCCATGTCTCCATCATATATTCATCCATTCCTGCAGGTTAAATTCCTGGAAGCATGGCTCGTTTGGCTCGTGAGCGGCTCGCGAGCTGACTCGAGTTGGCTCGTTATAACTAACGAGCTAAAATCTTAGCTCGGCTCGACTCGTTATCCTAACGAGCTGAGCCGAGCCAGCCACGAGCCGAATGAGCTAACGAACTTCGAGTTTTTCGTCCAGGCCTAGCTGCTGTTAATGGACGACTCAGGCTAGCCCAATATCGATGCACTTCTAAGTTTACCTCATAGCAATGCGTTCGATCACTTCGTGTTGTGTACTTGTGTATATATACCATCGGGAACTGGGGTTGGTTCGCCGTTGCTCCCGGGAATGGTGATGATGACGGCCTGGTAATGGTCGACCACAGCGTGCACAGACAATTCCATGAAAAGCATGGCTATTAATCACCGTACCGTACCGTGCTTGCATGCTTGCTTATCCGGTCTCTCGGAACCTTTTTCCACTGAGAATTCGCGGCTTTATATGTAGCATACGTATATAAGCTCCAAGTATCAACGTAGATCCTTGCAATCATTTGGACCACCGTGAAGGTACACCACACACATATATACGCCTCCGTCGTGTGTACATGAATAGCTACTTGTACATGCATGGCATGCACACGTTGCAATTTGCAAAAGTATTATTGTTCTGGCTCCATATAAAGTATGTAATACATACATACATACATACATACATACATACATACATACATACATACATACATACTCTAGTTGTGTACAGGTACAACGCTACTGAACTGAAAAGATTATGGTTTGCTTTTTCCAGCTTATGGCTTATGACTCTCGAACAAATAAACAAGGCGATTTTTCGCACTTTTCAAAGCGGCTTGTTGATTTATCAACATTCGGTTTATTCGGGTAAGCACTTACGCTAAGATCAAAAGTGTAAGACTATGTGGTGGCAACCCCAAAAGAGTGATGACTATTTGACATCGTTTGTGCCTTATTTTTTTTTTATATTTGAGTTTGATTGTTGTTAAATTATATTTAGGCCTATGCTTTTTTGGAAGCACAGGTCAGACAGGCTTAGGCAAGTGGTCTGACTGTTGGAAGGTTGCGATCAGACCGACCTGGGACGGCGGTCTGACCGATGGAGTGTGATCGGCCGAGAGGCAATCCAACCAGCTTAGTGGCCGTAGTCAGATCGGCCCGATTGAGGTTGTTGAGTGAAGTTGGTTTGAGTTGAGTTGTTCTGGTGGTGTTAGTCACATCGGGTGTTATGCAGTGTTAGTCATGGGGTTTCCATGCATGGGTTAGTCATGGAGTATGTCCATGCATATGTTTTATTAATTGAGAGTCAAATACATGTCATTTATATTCAGATCGATTGCTTTATTTTTGGTATGCTGATGCTTTGATGATTGTTGCAGCCAGTGGCAAGACCGAGGCTACGAAAGGGGTCTTGAGGCCATGGCGTGTCGCGTAAGTTCGGGTGGAGCAACATGTCAATCCAAGAAACATGGGAGAATGATAAGGACCGTGAAGAGGCAATGCGTGCATGTGGTATAACAATTAAACTTGTGCGTTTCAAGTGCTGACGGCCTCGACGTAGGTGTATGACCTTGACGACAAGTCATAGGTATCGCATCGTCGTGAACACCGGTGGGTGCCAATTCAGAAAATTATCCGAAACCGGATGGAGTAGCGGTTGGCCTAAGTGGTTTAGGTTGCGTTTTTGTGGATGGAATGTTTTATCAGGCTATTGAAGCCTTTGGAAAGTTGCACTACGCACCGCGAGAGGGGAGGCACCGGGGACGGCAGTGGCGCGGACGGCGCGTGTGCTGCACGCAGCCAAGGAGCAGGGGAAAGGAGGAAGACGAAGGCGGTCGGGTGAGCCGGAGGCCAGGGAAAAGACGGAGTGGGCCGGATGGCCCGGGCAAAAAAAGAAAAAGAGGGTGGGCTGGAGGAGAAAAAGAAATGAGCGGCTGGGCCGGAAAGAAAAACAGGCTGGCCCAACAAAGATTTTTAGGAATTTTAAGAATTTCTGAATTTTGGGATTTCAGAACTTGGATTTGCAATTAGATTTTCAATTTGAAAGCTGGGTTCAAATTTTGGATTCGACAATTGAATTTTGAAATTTGCGAGTGCGGAGAAATAATTCTTGATTTTTTGAATTTATATTTTTCAGATATGCAAATTAGATGGGAGAGATTTTATATTGGTTGCCAATTTCTAGTCTTGGTTTTGAATCTCCATATTTCAAATTTTTAGATTTGAATTCAAGACTTCCAAGGGAATTCGGATTTTCTAAGTTTTAAACTTTAAATTTTTGGTTCTTGATTCCAAGTTTCGATTTTTATTAATCGGGCTTTCGACAAGAAACCAACTTAAGAGATTTGAATAATGCCGAAAACTTTTGAGAACACGGGAAGAACAACAAAAATATTTTATAATTTTCGTAATTACACTAGTTCCCTTTTCGGGATGTTACATTGGATGACTTGCCCTTGTCATCCTTCTTCATGGGGGCAATGATAATCAATGTGTCTCTTCTCGTCGCACTCATAGCAACGAATATTGCTATAGCTCTTGTTGTTGGTGTAGGAGCGCCCCTTAATTGCATTTTTTATAACTAGCGCTTCGGTATGAACGTCTTTTCATGAATTTCTTCACTCTTTTCACGAGGAGAGCCAATTCCTTCTCAAAATCTTCATCATCATCTTCAGACCTATCACTAGACACCGCTTGGGCTTTAAAAGTAGTGACCTTCTTGCTCTTGGGGGGAGAATTGCTCCAAATGCTCCTTCTTGTCCTTCTTGTATAACTCATTGGTTGTGAGGTTGCCCAAGAGTTGTGTTGGCGTCATCCTTATCAATTTAAGAGAGTCAAGAAAGAGTATCACCAAGGTCTCATATTTCTCTGGCAAAGCCCTAAGCATTTTCTCACAATATCAACCTTAGTTTGTGACGTACCTAGCACTTTGAGTCCATTTACATTGTTGTTGAGATGATAATACATTTCATTTATGTCTTCATGTGGCAACATTGCAAATGTCTCATACTTAATCTGGATTCCACGTAATTTAGCATCTTTGACCGTGAATGTTCCCTTATTAATTTCCGAGAGGGTAGTCCAAATATCATGAGTGGTTTCCAAATTGCTCACTTTATTAAACTCATTCGCGTTCAAAGCACCAAAGAGAGCATTCATTGTTTGATCATCTAAATGAGCATTACACCCCTCAAGTTCCGTGGGGTGTAGCGGATCAAGATGTATAACGTAACCCTCATTTACGATTTTTCATATGCTCGTACTCATAGCCTTTAAATAAATAGACATCCTAATTTTTCAATATGCATAATTTGAGCTATCAAATAAAGGTATCTCTCCTATAGCAGTTACCTCACTAGCCATCCTTTCCTCTCTTAGACGGCTAAGTCTAAATCAATGAGAGACCAAGCTCTGAGACCACTTATAGGATCAAGGATAATCAAGTAAAGAGGGTTGAATTGAAGGTTCTTAAAATTTCTTGCGTTCTGAAAGTAATTTCTACAATTTTAAAGCTAAGCAAGATTTCTATTATAATTCAAAACCTACTCAATTCTAATAAGGCTAAAGCACTACAAGGCAAGGCTATACTAATGAATTTCTAGCTTAACTAAATATGACTATCTCAATTGCTAAAAATATAAAGCGGAATAGTAGAGGCAAAGAAATAACCAAATAAAGACACGTGATGTTTTTGACGTAGTATCGAAGATTTGCAAGTCTTCACTAATCCATGATGAGGAAAGCTCAATCAAATTGGACCGGCTACACGAATTGAGCCTTACTCCTCGGTTCCATTAGTGGTTGTTCTTCCTCCACCCCGGAGATGGTGAACACTGGGCCACTCACAATTTGGTGCTGGGCCTCTTCATAATCTCTTTCAAGATATCACTGTGCAAACTCCCGTCAAGCCATCTAATTGCCGGCAAACACTAAGAGTAATGAATCACGAGTTTCGCTTGATGGCAATCAAGTGCCAAGAATCAATCTAGAATGAATGCACTTGAATTTTACTCAATTACCTTACAATGAATGCAACAAGTGTATATGAGGTATGGATAGTGTACTCTTAGCTCAAGAATGTTAAATGAAATCACTCCTAGTTTCATTGAACTGGTGGAGGTGTATTTATGCCATCCACCAACCAAATTTAATTGTTCGAGCGAAGATCATAAAAAATTCAGGGAGATTGGTAGCACCATCGTTATTAGCCTGGTGCTACTGCTCCAGAATAATCTACATAGTAACGACTATAGCAGTTGAATTTAACACCTCTAAACTAGCTATTGAATTTGCGGTGCAGTACTACCCCAATTGTAAGCGCGGTAGTTCCGATATTTCAGTAGGATCATTTTCTAGGTGGTGCTACCATTTGCCTTGAGGACCAAATTTTGGTCCTCTCCAGAAATAATGTACCATCTACTAGAGTTCGTTACTTCCGATGTGCGGTAGTGCTGCTAGAAATTTGCGGTCATACCGCGATGCGGTAGTACCACCATTTTAAATCCAATACTACCATTTTCCAATGGAGCAACCATACTCCAAAAGAACCTTTTTGGAAAATATGTATCACCAACTATTTTTCAATCATACCTTCCTGGTCATACTGCAGTGTGGCAGTACTGTCATGAAACCTCCGGTAGTACCGATTTTTCTGAGAATGCACAATTGGCTTTTAAATTAAATTCTAGAGATTTTTTATTGTACATTATACTGGTAGTAAAAATAAAATTTGACCATTGATTTGTGAGGGTATTATAGACTTCTGTTTTTCAATATGGTTTTTTAGGGTATTTTGGACTTGGTGCCCGAGATCATCTTTGTGCTCGAGGGTGGTTCGACGGCAAGGTGCAGCTGGAGGTGGAGAACATCCAGCAGTGGTATGTCAGCACATACACGAAAATCCTAGGGCACGTGTCTTGGTATGACATCGTCGACATGGACAAGGATGATTAGGTGAGGTGCTATTTGCATGCGGTGGTCGACATCTACATGCACAAGGAGTTCAACATCGACCCGGCATGTGAGCTCGCCGACCACTCCATGCTGGAGTTCACCAGGTTCCTTCGTGAAACCTTCCATGCTGGAGTTCACCAAGTTCCTTCGTAAAACCTTCTCCCTCCCTACGATGCGACGATAGGAGGAAGTTGAGGTTGACATGCAGTCAAACAAATGCGGACGAAACCAAACCAGGACGTACACGTATGCACACACGCATGCTTGTGGTTACATATTATACGTGATCATTCATGTGATCTTTACTGGATCTCATTCACGAGGGCAATGATCCCATCGGCCTTCATCGGTTAGTCACGACGGTAGTGGAGGATATCTGCGGTGAGGAAGCGGTAGATGTCCTTGAAGTCCTTGATGCCGAGGTCGCCGACCTTGTCAAGGAACAAGCACCCGCACTCCCTTAATTCGGCCATTACGACCTTGCAGCAATCTCCAAGGAGAACTCCTGGAAACCATTGTTCCTCTGAATCGATAGCTTTGTAACATGAGTCCTCGTACTCACCCTTGGAGACAGGCCTGCAGGAACTAGCGGCTAATTGTTGTCCTCAGCACCGATGACCAGGGTTGGTGTTAGTGCCACGATCCGCGAGGCACATGGCGGTCGGCGATCATCAGTGCCAGCTTCTTGGAGTCTTCATTAATCCTGGCACCACCATTTGGTTTCGTTCGCACGTGTGTGTCACTAGGTCCCGCATGATCTCCAGTGAGATTGGGCACACAAAGTCATAAAAATTAATCTTATGCCACTTATTTCATTTATAAGTCTACTCATTTAAAAATTCTACTACTAGTAGTGTGGACGTTAGTATAACTAAATCCTAACTAATATAAACCATCGGATTGCAAAGATTTGACGGCTCATATTTCATTTTAAGGTTTCATAAAAAAGGCTCAAATTTTAAGTGTATGCATGATTGTAAGTTGATCCAAATTGCACAAGAACATGCTATCAAGCTGCTAGTCATGATCGCCCTTAATAGTCTAACCTAAAATCCAGTCTTTCAGCTTTTTCTCTTAAGACTGGTACAATGAAAAAGAGATCTTAGACTCATGTACCTTTCTTCGACCATATTAATCTTCATGATAACCTTTAGCATGCCTTTCCATATTGTCACGTTCATCACCGGGACTAAATCTTTCCAACACTCAATAAGCATGTTAGTCTCATAATTATATTTTGTTATTAATTACCAAAACATTTTTTAGGGGCCTAGATGCTTTCACTATCATAATGGATTGTCTGTAAAATATTTCTCTCTAAGTGAAATGAACACCTAAAGTTTGCCCAAGTGAGTTGTACAATAGATCCCCTCCAGTGCTTTTAATTTTCTTGATTTTTTTTGTTTGGGTTTCTCTTCTCTTAATCTTTTCTGGTGCAAAGCACGTGAAAGAAGTGGAAAGGTTTCCTGTAGACAAGATCTCATCTATCTAGACATGATCTAGATATAGTTTTTGAGTTTACTCGGTTTTTCTTAAAAGAGAGGTGATTTTTTAATTTTGCTCTTGTGGATGTTTTGGGTTGAATTTATACTATGATTTAGTTTGCTATGACATGTGAGAACCTATGTAAAGTCACCTACATCATCTATGACTCATGAGCAAGAGCAGATTGACGTTTTACTCTTTTGCCCGGTTTTGATGCGACTTTCCTTCAAATAAAAAATATCACAACTCTGGCAATAATTCTTTCAATCGTTAATTAGAATAGGTTTGTAACATACTAGAGAATGTGCATGCCAAGTTTTAAATCATTTGAATCTTCAGATCAAAAGTTATAAGTATTCTTAGATTTGAAATAATGCTGATTTTACTACTCATCATCTGATTTTACTATTTATCCAGGCTGACCGCCTAAGACAGTTTTTACTGTTATTTGGTCTGACCGCTCCTGCATAGAGGTGACTAGTTTTGGACAGAGGTCTGACCAGTTTTGGTTAGAGATTTGACTACTGAGAGTTTGAATTTCTGTAATTTTGCCTTTTCTGACTCGAGGATTTGATAAGTCTATAGATTTGTGTTTTTTCTATATATTATTGTTGATATTTACGAAAAGAATTAAAAAAAACCATTCACCTCTTGACTCACCGTACACAATACTATAAAATACCATCTGTCAAAGCCATAAACCATACATTGAGACTGTTTGATATGGCCGCGACTTATAGCTTTTGACTAAATTTTTTTGAATTATAGCTGTTCACAACAGAGATTACAGGGAGAGAGATACTCACTCGTGATTTTAGTTGATACAGATATTGGACTTTTAACGTGTACTACATTTAACTTGTAGACTCTGTCTTGAAAAGATACTCCGTTTAAAAGTTAGATACTATAGTAAAAGCTAAAAACCGTTTTTAGAAACCGCAAAAAACAGAACCATTATTCAAAAGAACAGTGCCTATCACTTTCTGTATCTTCTGTTGCTCCACTGGCTGCCCCTCCCCTCTGCGTGGGCATTGCCCCTAGGGGTGAAAACGGGTCGGATTCGGACGGATATTGCTGTTACCATATCCTAACCCATATTTTTTCTCCGGATTCGGTACCAATCGGATTCGGTACCAATCGGATTCGGTGTCGGATCGGTCGGGATTAACCAATTTCGTTTGCACCCCTACTTGTTTGTAAGGAATGCATAATGTGCAGTAAATGGAGTAGGACGCACTGACTTGATGTTACTATTTAATAGCTGATGTGGAAGATTTTATTTTACCATTGCAAAAGAAAATGAAACGTCAAATAGTAGCACTAACCTGAAATCAAACTTGAAGATGTATCGAATTCGGACGGATATTCGGATTCGGACGGATATTGCTGTTACCATATCCTAACCCATATTTTTTTCTCCGGATTCGGTACTAGTCGGATTCGGTACCAATCGGATTCGGTGCCGGATCGGTCGGGATTAACCCGACCCGTTTTCACCCCTAATTGCCCCTGCCTCTCTTCCTGGACACACAGGGGCCATGGATTTCACCGATTCTGCCAAATAGTCTAAGGTGAGAGAGAGAGAGAGAGGAGGAATCTAGATGTCTTGGTATGAAAATCAGCCACTTATCTGGAGGGCCCTACCACATGGGTGTAGGACTTCCTGGTTTCTTTAGCTTGTCAACACTGTTTCCAAGGGCCCATGGGCATAGCTCGGTGGTTGGCCAATGCATTGCCTAGCTAGCTAGCTAGGCCATGGCTTTGCTGTTGCAGGAACACATTACACATGCATGCACACTGTTATTGCTAGCTTTGCCTGGTTGGTCTCCAGAATGACCAGGCCTCGTAGGAAATTGGAGTGGCCTTAGGGCATGTTATTTTCAGTTTCGAATTATGGTTTATTGCTATGCCTTATGATTTTTAGATTATTTATGAGAAATGATATAAAGAATAAAAACTCGCTAATAGTTTTAGATAATATAAATAAAGTCATTACAATATGTGCTATAATCAACTTGTAGATCATGTATTAACAGTACACTTTATTTAAAAGTTAGTTACCATAACAAAGCTAAAAAATAGTTTTAAAAACTGAAGAAAAAAACGATGCCCTTATTAGGCTGTTAGCTAGCTTGTTAGCTCAAGTGTCCTTGTAAGATTAGCAACTCGATCTTATTGACAGGATGAACAGCAGCGGATTGTTTAAGGTGCATTAATTTTGGATTGGAGTTTGGATATTAAAGAGTGAGCTTATCTATCTAGAAATGAAGCTTTGACCGGTCTAATTAGCACGCGTTTTAATTTATGCGAGATTTTTTGTTCATATGGAATGGCGTGAATTGTGGACCATATATGATCTGTAGGCAACATTATATGTCGGACACATGTGGAAATAATTCAAGTTTTGGATATAAAGCAGAGCTTGACGTTCTGTGTCATTTTATGCACAAGTTTTGGGATCGAATTAAGAATACTTGACGAGCAACAGGTAAAGCTGGAAGCATGAGCCACATATATGTATTTTCTCGTTGAAACTTGACAGTTGTCTGTATTGAGTTTCGCGCACGGACTACTTCAACACCCTGCAGACGAGGCTTGTTTGGCTGCGACTTATGATTTTTTGTTGAAATTTTTAAATTTTGACTGTTTACGGTACAGATTACGGAGAGATAAATACTCACTTACGATTTTGAATGATACAAACGAAGAAACATGACAAAGCCTCTTGGTACCAATACCATCATAGCTAGTTAAAACAGGCTTCGTAAATAAGACGGTGTGTAACAACTGCTTCATTTATGCATTCTGATCAACCCAACGTTTACCTGGCAGAACATTACTACTTCACAAGGAAACACGTTCTTAAACACGTAGACAACCGGTCGGTTACTTCTTCCGACCGCATACTCATTCACTCACACACAGACGCAGCTGTAGCAGTCCATCACTGCCGCATCTGCACGGATGCATGGAATAGTCGCTGATCACTTTGATCACCACCTGAGAAAATGAGCTGATTGTATACGTTGAAAATGTAGTAATTTTTTTTAAAAAAAAATCTAACGCCCCACACACGAATTTTCAATTTTGATATTCTCTGTAACCACGAAAGCAACGACAGACGTAACATCTCACCTGTCAAACTTCCGTGTCACAGCAAGTTCAGAATACCGCGGTATCACTGCCGAGCTCGAGCTCAGCAGGTATGTATATGTAGAGCATTAGTGCTTGTTAATGCTTAAGGACATCTGTAGTGTATGAAAATAGATAGTCATAAATCACCTTAAGGTTGACCTTATACATTACATGGGTGACCTTAAGCAGGCCATAAGCAAAAAAGGCTTGAGGCTGGTCCTCAAGCTAAAGACCTGGCCACAACCATTAAAATACAATTTTCTTTACATCTATTATTCTCTCTCCCCAACTACCAACTGCCACATCCCCTTTTTTACAGCCGAGTGGACCCACCTTATGAGCCGACGGTGGCCTCAAACGTTACATCGTCGATCTTCAGAATGATACGGAGCACACCTTAAAAGCCAACAAGCTATATACACTACAGATACCCTAACAAGTGTGCTTACACTATTTTAGCGCTGAAAATAAGCATGAGCATTCATTAGTGGCCTCCTGCCGTGGCCATCTAGCATGGCAGGTCTCTCTCAGGTGGTATCGCATTACCTCGATCCTGTCCTGATGCTCTTAAAAACTGCTACAGTGTCACATGCCATTCATTCTGCGAAAAAATGGCATGGAGGCAGCAGCCGTGCAGGGTGGTGGGTCGATCGGTCTGTTCGGCCGTGAGCAGCAATGATGAGGACAGGAGACCAGCGAGGTGGCGCTCGTGTGGACAGTGCGGGGGCAGTGAAATATCCCCACCCGCTCGTGCGCGCAGGTGAAGGTGGAGGTGCGGCCATGGCTGCCCTCCTCTCTGCGCGGCTCATGTGCTGCCGCGGCTCTGACTCTGACCGGTCATGGCGCGTGCGTGCTTGCTTGCTCTCTCCCTGAGCCAAAAGCGAGGTGCTGCGGCCGGCCGGGTGTGCAACGCGTGCCTCGCCCCCCGGGAGGCCGGGTGTCATGTCCCTGATACTGGCAGTGCCTAGAGGGTAAGGTGCCGTTTCGACCGGTTGTTCGCTACTGCTTCTGACTATTAACTATTGGTTAAAATCGAATTATAATAAATATTAATTTTTTTAAGTTATTTAATTAAAAATAAGAAAAAAGAAATATCTTATATATCTACTGACAATACAAAAAAGATTAAAAAAAAATAAAAGTAAAAAAACTTTAAAAAATCAAAAAAATCAAAATTAAAAATCAACATATTTCAAGTGAACCAGAAAAGCCAAAAACTGAGGCTGTTTATAACGGGTCTAAGTTTCGGCAACAAACAGAGTACCTAGGGGCGTATCTAATGTATGTCATGGGTGTTCCGCTGAACACCCAAATTTTTTGACAAAAAATCTAGTATATATAAGGTATAATACATATACATATATTTAATTGGGCCAAAATAACTATTTCTAACCTCCAGTCCATCACTATTCAACCAGTCGGGCGGCCCGACCGGAAACGCACCGCGGCCCAGCCCACTAATTCGCGCGATAGAAACGGCGTCCCCGTCCCCCCGATGGCCGGATCCATTAGATCCCCATCCTGCCCAATCCCTAACCCTAGCTAACCCTGGGCGTTCGGTACTACCGAACCGATCGGTTCGGTTCCTCGGTACCCATACAAATTCGGTTCCTGAGAATCTCGGTACCGTTCGGTTCCTGAAAAGACTCGATGCACCAAGAAATTCGATATCGGTTCTTTCGATTCGGTTCGGTATTTACCGAAATTACCGAACAGGTACAACAACATGTAACATCAAGTTCAATAGCCAATTTTGACAAAATGTAACATGATTTCATATAGAATAAGTGCCAAATCATACAGAGAAAAAGCCACAAATACATAATATAGTCTGTCACAATAGACCCATCAATAATATTACATATTACTTAGTACTCACTACTCAAATACAACATGTTATTCCTTGTAGTTCGGTATTTGATAAACGAGGCACCGAACCGAATTTCTCGATAAATTCGGTTCCGAGAACTCGAACCGAACTCGAACCGAAATTTTCGGTTTGGTACTTTCGTTCGGTTCTCGGTAAATTCGGTTCGGTACTCGGTTTTCGGTTTTTCGTGCCTAGGGTGAACCCTAGCCGAGCTGCCCGAGCGGCGGCGGCAGCCGCGACCAGCGTCGACCGCGCGGTCCGCGTCTCGGCCTCGCGCGTCGCGCGACCGCCATCCGGGCTCCGCCCTCGCTCGCCACCACCGCAAACCGCGTCACCTCCGGCTCCGTGCCGCACAACCGACGATCGCGCCTTCGGCCATCCGCTTCGCCGGCTCCGCGCCACACGACTGGCCGACCGGACCGCGCCTCCGCCCTCCGGCGTCTCCACTCCACTTGCGGCCGCTGAACCGCCGTCCAGCAAGCAGCAGTCTAGCTCCGCCGCTCCGGGCCTCCGGCGACCGGTGAGTACTTTTGCAATTATAAACTATTGTATGTTAACTATTGCTACTATAGATCTTTATGTTTTATTATGAAAAAATTTGTGTTTTATATCTCCATTTGCACCGGTTGTGTGTGACGACTTAAGGCCTGTAGCTTGAGGTACTGCGTAACGGTCTATTTACAGTACCATGTCGTGTGTTGAATCGGTGCGAGTATAAAGCAAGTTTATGAGATGTTATCGAATTGGAAATTATGAACCCTGTTCCCTAAACTCCTCTTGTTTTTCCCCAATTCTCATTCTCTCGGTGTTGCCGTGTGGTAACTACGTGTGGAGACTTTGGCGGTACCCATATATGATATATCGAACTTCCGCGTCCTGCTAATACTATGTGAACTCATGATTATGGGCCGTTAGATGAGATTTCGATGAAACTTCCGTGCGCTGCGATGCTAACTCACGACATGGGTCGTAGGACGAGATTTCGAAGCACTTGATCGTGTTCAGTCTTTGATCCTGATCTTTGCAGTTATAGCTGATAGCTTTTGGGTACAATTGACAATTTTTATCTGAATTTTTTAAGACGGTGGAGAAATTGATGCAAACGACAAACATAATTTTAGACTTAAAAAACAGTTTAGAGAGAGAAAAAACTATTTAGAAAAATCATCCTATCTGTTTTGGCGTGTGAGAAGCTATAGCAAAAACACACACAAAAAAAGAAGTAAAAGTGCCTTACCTTTTTCCTGTCAGGTTAGAGCATCTTCAAGAGATGCCCAATAAATTCACACCCTAAATCTCTTTTTACAGATCCTAACCACGATATAAGGTCCCAAAATAATCATTCCCTCCAATAGATATCCTAAACCAGAAAAACAGTATTGGGAGTCTAGATCATCCTCTATAAGTAGAGAGCGAGAGTCTATTTTTTGGGTGTGTTCTATTTTTAGGAGTCTATTTAGGAATCTGTTGGAGCTACTTCTTACCCTTCAACTCTAAAATTTAAATATTAAGAGAATATCTCTCTTACGTACCCTCAATGTACAAAACGGACGCTATTGAAGAAGAGACGAGCGCGCGTGCTTGCCCGACGTGTGGTAGGCCTACGACAGCCAAGGCCACGTAGGGTCCTCGTTCGCAACAGGGGAGGGGAGGGAGGGCACCTGGGAGATCCGCGGTGGAAGGCTGCATGCAGCGGCGAGACTGCAAGGGTGCTTCCATTGTATCAATGGCGTTCCCTGCTTCCCTGCATACCCATCCCCCACACCTTTTTCTTCGGCCTGAGCAGCGAGTGAGGAATAAAAGCCACTTTTGGTGTATTTAATGTGTTGTTTGCAAAAATAGTATTCTTTTAGCATAATTAAAAATAATAATATTCTTACCGATCGGTGATTACGTGTTGATCCAAGGTTAATGCCGTTTGATCGCCGGGTGATAGGTACCATGTGTCGACCCAAGATTCTTGTCGTTTGGTCGTCGAATGATAGGAACACCATTTTTGCAATTGTAGTTAAGAATTAAGATGATGTTATTTTTATAAATAATACGTCAAATACGCTTGTTTTCGCTAATAACTCGCGGGTGGGCACACAAGGCTACCATACGTACATGTAAGACGAGAACGCGTGGAGCAGTAGTCCTAGGACCGTCCAAAGATGGTCAAACAGGCGACGTGCACCGGCGAGGCCACGAGCTCAGCCAGCGCGCGGAGAAGGCCCAGCTCGGCTCGCGAAACGCCCTCGGCGCGTGGGCTGGCCGGGCACCCGCGCCCGAGCCCCGCGGCACGCGAAAAAAGCCCACCGCGAGGCCTGCCGCGCCGCGCCCCGCAAGCGCGGCCGCGCGTGGGTTCTGGCCTACACCGAAGCCTCGTCGTGGCACGAGGAAAAAGCCGCGAAACGGCCGCGCGGCGTAACCAGGCCGGGACCGACCGGCGCGGCGCCAGCTCCTGTGCCGCCGAAACCGGATCCTTCGACTTACGGGTTACGTGATTTTGCTTCCTAGCCATTCGATAGAAAAACTAACGTCTGGGATAAGATTCGGATGCTGTAGCAAAAATGACATGATAGGTAATACAGCAAACACCGTAGATCAAGAACTGTAGCACCTGGACTTATATCATTTAATCTATTCTCTCACTATTTGCATTGATTTACAGGTTCAAGTTGTCTGTTGCATAAGAGACATCACATTATCACCCTTTATCTCCTCTTTTCTGCACATAAGATTTTACTCAAGCTAATATAGCTAAGAGACAGCTAAGCTGATACTATTGGAGATGACCTCAATCCTATGCCGACTAAGAATCCAAATAGTGTATGGCCTGTTTTTTGTTTTTTGGGTTTTTATCTTTTGGCTTCTTCGAAATCAAAATAAATAGGTGGTTTTTTGAAGTGGATTCTTCGAACGGCTTCTCGAGCTAAAACTATGTGGGTTGTCCACATCGATATTTTTGCCGTCTATTATTATCTTAAAAAATATAGATAAAAATCATTAGCTGTAACCAAACTTCAATGGTCCCAGCGAAAAGACAACAGGGATGTATCGCGGTATGAGCTTTGGTAGTTTAGCGCGTCGGCAAATATATGATGCGGTTCGTGGTCTTACTGCCGTCGGGTCCAATTTCTCCAAATCTAGGGTCTAGGCTAGTTGACATGTTCGAGTATTGTTCTGTTCCAAGTTACATACTAGGGCAGCACAAAATTTATCTTGTTTGCCAGTATTCCATGAATGAAATTTATCTTGTTGATTACACATGGTGTTAACTTTTCTGTCTCTTTGTATGACAGTGTACCTTTGGTGTATTTCATCAAATTTGATGTTAATTCCTGCCTTTCAATTTAACTAGTTCTTCCATTTGCAGAATTTGCCAACTGTCTGTTTCAACGGGTATTCTTCTCCCTTTGGCTCCAGCAAATGAAGAGCTGCTTCCACCAGAACTTCTATCTAGCAAGACTGCCTGGACACCGGACCGGGAGCTTGGTACATCTCTACCATTCCTTTGTCCTTTTGGTTTCCTGTTAACCATTAGCAAGCTGCCATCTAAATGCCATTTCTCTAAAGGCTAACCTACTTACTTTGTTAGCTTCTGCCTTATGTCTACAAAATATTAGTGCTACAAATGAATTGTTTGCATTGCATCCTGGTTTAGTAGTATGTTTCAGGAAGAAACTTGTTTATTGTTTGCTAAAACTGTGCAAGAGTTACTGTGCTATTTCACAAAGTATTAGTGGCATGATACTGAGTCTGTGAGATACCTGCAGAACTGTTTATTTTGGTGGATCCATTGCTGAACTTTAGGAAGATGGGCTAATCACTTACCTAGTTATCTATGAACCAGTTGCAGTTTCGATTTATACTGTGTTGCATGTTGTCCTCTTAGCTTTTGTAGGATGTTTACTTAGATGGTCAACTTAATGGTATTACAATCAAATTAAATTAATAGAACCTCTTCTTTACAAACTGTTGAATGGTTAGTCGCTAGATTTAACATCGATTTAGTATTGTTTCCATGCCTTACTGAAAATAACTGGATAGCGAAGATCGAGGTAGGCAACAGGCTGTAAAAATTCTCTTGTGTGCAAAGCAATCTTGACATTTTTTGTCCTGCATCTGAATGCTTATTGCCTATATAACAAACAATCTGGACTTTTACCATGAATTCATTATTCACCACTAAATTGTACGCATGAAAGCTTACTCATCATTTTTTTAGTAGCTATTGGTCTTTGAGGACTTGGAAATCCCTAGCCACAAGACGAAAAACGTTGTGCAGTATATAAGCCAGATGTATGACACAAAGAAGGTTCTGTTGGTGGATGGAGGTGACATTGATAAGAAGTTAAAGCTGGCTACTCAAAATCTTCACTATGTGAATGTCCTTCCTTCCGTTGTGTCTCAGAATCTCAGCAGTTGAATGTGAAATAACGAAGATACTCATAGTGTAGTTTCCCAGGAAGATTTTTTGGATCCAAGAACATCGTGCTGATGTTTAATTATCTTTGGATGCAGGACCTCAACGTTTACAGCATCCTTCAGCATGATACCCTTGTAATGACTCGAGATGCTATCAATAGAATCGTCGAGCGGATGCACAACCCCATCAACCACTAGCAAGGAGGGATTCGTATCCAACACCACTGTTTTTGTTGCAAATGTGCTTCTCAATCCCCCTAAAGCTACAAGCCCACCAGTTTTCGCTGTGCTGGTGGAAAAAAAGTAGGTACTTCGGAATTTTTTTTATCTTTCGGAATGGACCATTTACATGGGCAAGTTATTTCGATCACCTGAGGTTCTGTTAGATCTAACGTATCAAAAAGTAGGAAGCAAATGGGGGCATTCGTGCATGGATCCTAGGATTTTAAATAAAAATGAATTTTGAAAAGCTTGAGGTGTTATTCCTACTTTTTAGGATTTGCAACTGATCGCGAGTATGTTTGTCAATCTATTTATATTGTGTGATTGAGGCATGAACGAAATTTGTGAAATCATGATATGTAAGCAACAGTGTTGTAACTTAAAGGGTCCATGAGAAGCTTCCTATCATACGCTCATTTTCGCTGTCAGATCTAACTTAAAAATGTCGATTTCAACTATCTGATCTAACACAACAAAAATCAGTAAGGCGCGACAACCATTCGTCATGCCGTTGTGCCACCTTAAACTAGCTGGTCCGGTGCGAGGAGGGAGTGGGAGCTTGGATGACATGAGGACGGAGAGGGGAATCGTGAGAGAGTGAGAGCAGGTTGTGTATAATTAGCGAATTGGAGAACAGCAAGGGAAGAAGGTGCGAGAAGAAAGACGGGACACATCTGCTGGAGTGAGCGTGTTTATGGCTTGTGACATAAAGAATGTTTCAGGTCCAGATGCGTTATGAAAGACATGAAAGTGCAGCAGGAGTCAGTGGATTGATTTCAATGATAGATTGACCGTTCGACACGAAATGGATGTAGGACTGAGGGCATTACCCTAACTTAAATGTATTCCTTGCACTTCCTTTCTTCTAATTTTGGGGCAAGTCCATCCCTTTTTATTCTGTGGTAGGGGAGGTATTCACGGGGTGCAATCAAACGCAAGATATCAAATTCAAATCAGCACCGACCAAAAAAATTTTGGAGCACAATTGTCGCACCCACCGACTCACTTAACAACTTGCTCCAGATAAGAATTACTCATCGACACAGATCAGAACTCGGTTCACGTCATCGAACACGACACGAACGCCCTGCAGGGACAAAGATACGGACGTAGGTATCGACGAAAGCGATTAAACTTTGCGGTTTTGATGTACCGACTTCGGCTCAATTAAATTTTCGGTGTACTAAGTACGGGTTTTTTTTAGCGGTTGAGGCTGCACCTCGAACATGGACGTGACAGGAGTCCGTAGGACGAAGCTTGGCACGGCTGCCTTTCTCGCACGTACGCAAAGCTAATCGTGTCGTGAGCTTATTAATCGCACCATGCGTGTACGTGATCATTGAAGGGGATGAGTGAATTAGAGGGTATGTTATTTTGGATTGATGGTTGGTGTGTTATGGTTTAAATATTTGAATTTTGATTGTTCGTGAGAGGTAGTATGTATAAAAAATAGTCGTATGTGATTTTGATCGGTACAGCTCAACTCAGTGTATTTTTTACTACAATCTTCATATTGATCCCGCCTTAAAAAATACATTGTTTGAAAGTTAGTTACTGCAGATAGTACGAGCTTAAGGCAAAAATAAGCACCTTCGAACCTAGCCAAAAGCAGGTAGCCAAAACGGCTTATTAGAACAACCATTCTAAATCGGCTTATCGGTACTCAGTTCGTTCGTACAAATGCTCGCTCTAAATTCAAAAGTTATCAATCACAACCATAAATTATCAGTCACAATAGAAAAGAATCGACCACATATAAATGCTTTATTATGATAAAGGAAGGAAAATATAGCTAAGAAAATAGCAATGGGCCGTGCATCATGGCTGTTCAGTGGGTCATGGGGCGGCAAATAAACTCTACAAATCTCATGAGACACCTCCAACATGTCCGGCCCCGTTGGAAATATCAACCAAATTCTTGCGTTTTTAAGGAGATCTCGGAGTCTAAAAGAAGAGGACTAGGGAGGAAGGCGCAGGGGCGGGGAGGGGCGGGCGGGCGGCGCCCCCCAATGGCCCATCAGGCATCAGACCCCCCAATCCCAAATCCAATGGTCCACCAGGCTGCGACGGTTTCGCTGCCCGCGCGAGTTCGGAACACATGGCGCGCGCGTACGCCATGGCCGCCGTGCCGTCGGGCGCGGAGCTCGTTAGAGAAGCAAGCGCCGGTTCTGCAGAGCTCCATCGCCTCCCCGTAGCCTCACGTCTCCCGCGCTTTCTCCAGGTGCGTACTGCTCGGCTCGCCTATCCCCTTGTTCTAGCTTTACCTTCCCGCCCAAGTTCTGCTCGCGAGGTGCTCGACGTAATGTCTACGTGAGAATCTCCAGGAGGAAATTTTGCATCGTATGTGTAATGTGTTCTCTTTCTGTTCTTGTGCTTTATATTCTATCGCTAATTACATACGAACGAGCGAATGGTGGATGGTTTGGAGTTCAAATGCATGGGGGCCTCTCACTATGGTCTGTGCACGTTTAGTGGAGTCCCATTCCTCTTTATGACAGATTGGTCCCCTTGCTTACAAAATTGGTTTAGCTATAGTGCTAATGTTAAAAAAAAGGCTGGATTATTGTTGAGTTAATATAACTCTCTGTTACTTATTTAAATTTCAAGGAGCACATTTTGTTTTCCTTGCTTGTTAGGGTCTTATATGTTTTGCACAAACACAAACAGATGCTTTCACTTATTAATAACTGCAGAAATAAGAGAAGATACAATCGCCGTCTGATTCTTGCTATGTAACTATTTAACTCAACTACCCGTCCATCCTGATTATCAATGTGGACCAAAGAAGAGAGGCCAATCTTATTCCATTTGAAGTAAAGAGGAACCAAATTAAGGTGGTAAAATAAAGTAGAGGGATCAAACACACCATTAACCCATTAAGGCACGATGGTGCATTATTTCCCAAGTCCTCCATACCATTTGTAGTCTCCAGCACAGTGAATCACATAATCAGGCATCATTGGTCACAGTCTTGTCCTTGATTACTTGTCTGCCTCCTGTACATTGGTCACAGTCTTGCCCATGACGCCGGCGCCTTGACGGGTCGGCCCCCCCTTTGTCTGGATCCTGGCTCCGCCCCTGAGAAGGCGTCTCTCTAATTTTTCTTCTAAGTTAGATTAGGATCTAATTCCGAGCCGGCTAGGTGTGCAACCTCTGTGTCCTAACCAGACTTTCCAGGAGTTGCTCAGATCTCGGGAGTCTTCACATGCTTGGATCTGCAGCGTCGCCTTTACATCAAACAGAAAATAAAGAGCACGTTGCTCGTGTCGTCAATAGCGAAGGGTACTAACCCCCGACCTACTTTGCTTAGGCAGTCAGTAGTTAGCTCTTAGTATATCACTATTGCAGAGTTGCCAAGGGTAAGAGAGAGAGAGCTTAATTTAATGTAGAGAAGGTTAGTGTCGTAGCTACGAGTTAAACAGTAAACTAGAAAAATAGTAGAGTAGCTATGAAAAATGAAGTAACCTTTGGCCTTCTTCCATAGTTAAGATACATATATATGCCTATGAGATCTGATTATAATAATATTCTTACAATTAAATACTTATAGAGGAATATACATATCCTTATACATGTCTCACTGAATCTTTTAGTTTCTAACAGACCGAATAGATTTAGATCCAGACTATCCCAACCACAGTTAGGGATGATCATAAGCTAAGCCAATGCGATTAGGAGTACAGAAGCGCGCTTTGTTAGGTTGATCAATGTATGTACGTGCTTGCTTTAGGGAACAGGAACATCCTTCGTGTACTCACGAGGCTCAAAAGGCTGTACGAAAAAAGCAGGCTTTACTGCTTTTGGAGAAAGTAGGGAGCACGCCCGTGCATGCCCACAATATCATCGCAATATTCTTGTATTTATTTTACATACATTTCAATATCAATCGGAGGATTAAGACTCTTTTTTCAGCTTATGGTGTATAACTTTTCTCGAATAAAAAAATTAAGTGATTTTTTATCGTTTTTCTAAAATGACTTATTGATTTATCGACACTTGATTCATTTGCACAAATATTTACGTTAGGATAAAAAGACCATCAGCTATCAACCGCAATCGAAAAAACACACCATAATATTTGTACATGAATATTAGGTGAAGGTGACATGTCATGCCTGTGATCATGTGATCATGCAACGTTGAAGTATTCCTTGTTATATTTTGGTAAAAAAAACTTTTGATGCAGGTAGGATAAAATTGATTATGCTGTTTTCACACTTTTACTATGCCTAAAAGATAGGTTCCATCACCATCACAGATTCGTGCTACTGGCAGAGTTTTTTTATCGTTGATTTGATTCTAACCTAACCGGCTTGATATTGACCCATGGCCACACCAGGGCAATTTTTCAAGCTGACACAGGCCGACTTCACCTACGTGTCGTTGACCATCCGGTTAAATTGGTCCATCTAACCACTTCGCCCCCTTGGTGAGCTAGGTGGCAGTGATAGATGCATAATATTACTCGCGTGGGGTCAACTGCATGGGGTGCTTCATTTAGGCATAAGAAGCTAAGTTTCTAGTTTTTTTTTGCTATTGTAATACTTTTTTTTACATCATAGTTGCTCATAGTTTTTTTAGCATAATTAAAATTAAAAATTTTAAAAAATATATATCATCACAAACAATACAAATGAATAAGAAAAAAGAAAATATAAAAACCTAAAAATAAGCTAAAAATTCAGAAATAAATAAATTTAAGAAGCTAAAAGCTAGAAGCTTAATTTCAAATGAGCATAGCTATAGTTCACATGTTTACACAAGTGCCCTAAAATGTTCATCGATATTGTTGACACATTATGTAAAGGAGTTTTAGCTAATCCATGACTAATGTTGCATGCTTGTAGGAAGAGGAAATGAGCGTTGTGTGGTTACACGACCAATTTGGTTGTTGCCCGTAGCGAGCCAAGCCAAAATATTGGCATTGCCAAAACATGGGCAAAACAAAAAATTTGGCGAGCGATCTCCTCGCATTTGGATTGTTCATACATAACCTTAGATTTTGCTGATATTACCAAATTTCAATGGGCGTTTCCAAATATTGGTCGCACAACAAACATGTCCGAAATAGTAGCTAGTAGAATAAGCTAGAAATTAGGGGTGGTAGCATGGCCCCGGATAAATGATTTTCTTAATATTAATAACTTGACTTTATTTTTTAAGTTATAAGTATTTACATATCATTTTTTTCTAAAATTATATATTCAAGTTTAAGTGTAAATATATAAAAAAAATATCTCTTATTTTAAAAAATGATTTATAAATAAAATAATATATTTATAATTTTTATCAGGTACCTACGGAACCATAGGGATGACCCGTCCCTATTCCTGCCCCTGCCCCTGCCCCTGCCCTGCCTTTCACAGGGAATTTCCCTACGGAGCCCTCCTCCTACAGGAGAAATTGGCATCACTACTAGAAAACAGAGAGGCAAACAGTATAAAACATTGATTTCCCTGTAGGAAAGGACGAGGAAAAGGAAAAGAAATTTGAGGAAAAAGCAGCTTCATTCTTTTCTAACTCATAGGCTTGGACTAATGAAATTAGAAGGAAAATCATTATTGTACTTTGCTGAGGACAGATTGTGTTGGAAATGCAGTTTCCCTTTTTGTTTTTGGTTTCTCGCCTAGAAGTGTACTAAAAGTAGATGGAGAGTGACGTACGTACCCAGCTGGTTATTCTTCAGTGTTCAGGCTCTTTACTCCTGACCTTGTGTGCCTGTATTGGTGGGACCAAGTTTGACTTTGAAAAAAAATTGAGAGAGTTAGGTGCAGTAAAGAGTAACAGTGAAAGCTGCTGTGGCATCCAAAGAAAAGGGTAAAAGTTAAGATGAACGCTAGTCAGATAAGTGAATGGGTCTGTTTTTACTATGATTTATATTTTATAGCTGTGATTTATTTTTTAGGTTATTTATGAAAAAAAAGAGTACAGAGTAACAAGAAGTTATGTGTAGACTTGGTCGATATAAATGAAGACGCTACAGACTTGTAGATCCGGCATTAAAAAGACATTTCATTTCAAAGTTAGGTATTATAGAAAAATAAAAAAATAATTTTTAGAAGCCGAAAAAAAAGACCCAATGACTTCACTTATTAAAGAACTGTAGTAATGTATGCATCACATATGGGATAAATACTTGCTTGATTTCCGTTAGTACCAGTTTTTTTAGAAGATTTCTATTGGTAGTTCAGTATCGTGGACAGATTTTAAAACAAGTTTAATACACAAATTTAATGGTAAGCAAAGATTTGATAAAAAAAATGGCATGGACATGGCATCCTGTAAATAAATCGGATAAAATGGCACGGCAAGTATGAGTTGTTGCATGTTCTCATCCGTGCAACGTGCGCGCAACAGTAGTTTATTGCTTCGGGGAAAGAAAATTTGTGTACATGCATGATGTAATCAAACACCCATAAATAAATATATTCAAGAGGGGTTTAGACCAGGGAGGCAAGGTACAAATAATTAATTGGCATGGCACTACTTAATTAGCTGCTTTCACTAGATTCTTGGAATTTGACTAGGGCATGGGTAGAAGGAAAAAAGGAATTTGCGGAGGAAACAGAAGAGTAAACACCCAATCTAAGTCTCCAAAGTCAAGGAAACCACGTGTTTAAAGTTGAAAACATCTATCATCTGTATTACTTAAAAGATGAAATTTGTGTTAGTGGTTCACCAGCACATTCTAACTCCCTCTTGTGTCTCCATAAAAAATTCCTAACAAAAACTAAAAAAAATAATCTACCGAAAAAATAAATTCCACCGCCCTATAGATTCGAAAAAAATAGCTCTGCACGGCAAAGCCAAGGGCATAGAGGTACGACATGGTCGAGCGCGGATGCGGAGCTGATGACGGTCGAGCAGACTAATCCTAACAATATATTGTCGATGTGTTGGAATAATATATTTTTTTTCATACATAGCAAAATATGGGTATTTAGCTAACAAAACGGCTTTGTTTTGTAGATGCCCGTCATTTTGGTTTATTCAAGCAATGTTTGTTCCGGGTATATTTAGATTTGCCATCAAACCCATGAAAATACAACGAACAAGATCAATCTTTTTTTTATATCAAAATTAAGCCGCTAGTCCATTCTTTGCCGTATGCATGTAGAAATCATACGTCCATAGAATCAACATATGACACGTAAAATGGACCGCTGGGAGTATTATTCTTTCTGAATTACTCCTACTAGTTAATTATGGTGCCACAAGTAATTACCACAACTAATTTGTACGTTGACTATCCTGAGCAGCCAACCAAGTTACCCAACCCACCCCAACCATAGTTATTAAAATCAGACCGACTAGTGAACTGACTAGCCCATCGATTCACCGGTCCACCGGTTGAAGCGTGGATTTTCAAAATAATCATATTATATAAATTTATGATTATTAAGATGTTAAACTTGATTTGTAAATACTTAAATACAAATTTTTGCACGTAGGATTGGAAGTGACCTATCATGATTCCGACTGTATGAGCACAGAGAATGAGAAAATTAAACCAACGAAGATAGTTAGTCATTGTAATTCTGGGTGTAGATGCTATTTGGTGACAGAAGCTAACAAACACAAGTCAAAAGGATCCGGAGAAAACGAATAGGAGCTAGCAAAACACAAATCAACGCCCTATGCATGCATGGCCATGGCTCCGGCATGTCGGTTCCGAGGCCACAGGCCTCCACGATGACCTACCGGCGTCGCCGATGGCCGATCTAGCCGAACGGCCGCCGGAGCACCGCGCCATCGCATATCTGGTCACCATAGCCTCCTACAACCCCATAGCTTCATGGATCGAGCTCCCGCCGCCGCCTGATCTGCTAGATCATGGAGCTTCCTTGTTCGCATGCATGGAGGAGAAACGGGAGAGCACAGTGAGTTTTCGAGAGGGACGAGAGGAGAAGATGGTGCAGCTGGCACGCACGGGAGCTAGGGCTCTGGGATTCTTCTGGTGGTGCGTGTGAGATAGAGCTGGAGCTGTTTACGCAGCGTGGTGGCTAAGTGGGCCGCGCCAACCGAAACCCACGACGCAGTTTCTCTGGTGAAATAGAAATCGCTCGGTTCCTTCAAATCTGTTCGGTTCGTCGGTTCTGTTAAAAACCGCCCGGTTCATCCGATCCAATTGTAGGAGGGTCTTTGGAACGGACTGAACGGTCTAGGTGCCTATTTGATATGGCTGCGATTTATAAATTTTAGCTGAAAATTTTAAATTTTAGCTATTTGTGATAGAGATTACGAAGAGAAATACTCACTTGCGATTTTGGTTGATACAGATGTGGGCTTTTAATGTGTACTACAATTAATTTGTAGATCTCGTCTTAAAAAATATTTCGTTTGAAAGTTATGTACTATAGTAAAAGTTAAAAACCGCTTTTAGAAGCCGTTAAAAAACATACCCCAAGATCACCGGTTCCCTTTTTTGGTTCAACCGTTGGTCTGGTCGACTTTAATAACTATACCCCCAACTCCA
Organism: Dendrocalamus sinicus; assembly: GCA_036346575.1. Classification (NCBI taxonomy): domain Eukaryota; kingdom Viridiplantae; phylum Streptophyta; class Magnoliopsida; order Poales; family Poaceae; genus Dendrocalamus; species Dendrocalamus sinicus. The sequence goes on from CM070671.1 coordinate 31,023,728, forward strand.
GCAGCACAAATCAAAACCGCGTGTGCCATTGCCATTGCACGTGTGCCCAAACGTACCAAGAAGCACCTCTCGCTCGTGTCTCTTCTTGCGCCATCATTCCATCCATCGCAAACACCTTCGGATACATTTGACCCCATACGTTTTCTCGCCTATAGTTTAGGTGGGTTTTTTCGACCACGGTCAATGATTTATAGCTACGATTAATAGTTTTTAGTCGTAGTGTAAGTGTTTGTATAAATAAATCGAATATCAATAAGTTGGTAAGCCGTTTGTAAAAAAATATTTTGATAAATTACTTTTAAAAAAGCGACCAAAAACTTTTCTACGTATTTGTTCGGGAAATCGGAGAAAAGCGTAAGCCATAGGTGGTGATCGGTTGGGCTTAAAAGCTCATGGCTTATGGCTGAAAACACTGTAGCTGGCTGAAAAAATATTGTAGCTGACAGAGACTTCTTTAGCATAATTAAATTTAAAAAATTTTAAAAATATATTAGCCTATTACGTATAATACAAACAAACACGTGAAAAAAAAAGAACCGGCAAAAAAGCTCAACAAAAAGCCAAAAATTTAGAAAAAGACGAAATTTATAAATAGTGAAAAATAAGCTGGAAGTCAGAAGCTTAAGCCCAACCGATCGGGGCAAGATCGGGTCACAAACTCACAGGCTCAGAGCTGCTCAATCCCACTGCGCATTTGCACACTTGCCCCACCAGATGGACGAAGTTTTTTTATCGCGATTCGTTATCTTGCAATTGCAATTTCCTCCTCCTCCTCCTCCTCCTCCTCTCTCTCTCTCTCGTTTGCGATTGTGGCATGGTACCGTCTTTCTCTCTCTACGCCGCAGGCCCAGCCGTCAGAAAAAGAGGAGAGAGAAAGAACACCCTCTTCTCTCCACCAAAAGTAGAGAGGGGGATCACAGAGGATTGGCTTGGGTTAGCTTAGGATTCCCAAGATTCCATTCCAAAGGAGCAGAGGGACTCCTTGAAACCTGGGAGTCAGTGCACGCCTGCTCCCTGCTCCTGCTCCAGGGAAAGCAAGGCCAAGCGAAGCAAAGCAAATCTTGGGGGTTTTTCTTCTCGGTTCGTGGTGGTGGCGGTTGGATTGGATTTGATTTGGAGGTGTGGTTGGGGGTGGGAAAAGCTTGGGAGTGGTTAGTTCTTGGCTTCTTGTAAGGCGCTGCGCCCAGTTGGCTCGTGCCATTAAAGGCGGCGCCTTCGGGTCTCCCTCTCTCTACTACCCTTCTCTCTGCAGATTAGTGCCTACCCGGTGGTTGGGTTGGATTCTGGCTCCTGGAGGAGCTCTTTCCATTCGATTGGCGTTGGAAAGGCGCCTCCTTTTCCTGCGTCTACCTGCAGAATTTCCTGCTGCCCCCGGCGCCAACAGGTTCTTGGGTTCGGAATCTCGCCGTTGGCGCCGCTTTCTCCGCTGCTTTCGGTGCGAGGAGTTGGTTTCTTGGAGGATTTGTGGGGTTTCTTGGGAGGGATTTGGGCGCCTGGATGGGACGGATTTAAGCGGCTTGGAGAGAGAGGAAGAGTGCAAGAGAGCGAAGAGGGGGGAGGTTCTGATTTGGTGTGGTATGTGCCATGAGGAGGCTCTTCTTCTCCGAGTTGACTGCCTCCAAGGAGACCAAGCTCCACTCCGCCCCACACTCATGGCTGCCCCTGGAGAAAGGGAAGCTCTCCAAGTTCTCTGGCCACTCCGGCTCCTCCATGTAAGCATTTTTGGCTCATCATCTCTGATTTTTTTGCTCGACTTGATCGTACAGGATGCTCTAGCTGAATTGTGTTGCTTAGTTGGTTGTCTGGTCTTTGTGTAGAGAACAGCAAAATTCATTTTTCTGGGGTACTGCTTCTTGTGGTGTGAAGAACCGGCTGATTTAGATGTGCATCCTTTGTTCATGGTGTTTGTGATGCAGAGAATCTCTGATGAAAATGCCGGAGCCGGCGGTTCTTCCGCACTTCAAGCCGGCTGACTACGTTGATATATTGGCTCAGATACATGAGGAGCTGGAGTCTTGCCCGCCCGATGAGAAGTCCTGTCTGTACCTGCTCCAATTTCAGGTCTTCCGTGGGCTTGGTGAGGCCAAGCTGTCGCGGAGAGCCCTCCAGTCTGCGTGGGAGATGGCGAGCACGATACATGAGAAGCTGATATTCGGGGCGTGGCTGAAGCACGAGAATAAAGGAGAGGAGGCGATATCCGACCTTCTTAGCTCGTGCGGCAAGTGCTCTCAGGAGTTCAAGCTGCTGGATTTTCTCTGTCAGATCTCCACGGAGTCACATGAGATAAGCTACGATGACGAGTCTGATGAATTTTGGGGCTCTCCGGTGGTTCATTTCCGGATAAGAGATGACATGTTTGCGTGTGATCGGCAAAAGCTTGCAGCTTTGTCAACTCCGCTGTATGTGATGCTTTATGGTGATTTTAGGGAATCAAGTCTTGCAGTCATTGACATGTCTCGAAATGGCATCTCTCCTATTGGTATGCGGGAAATCAATAAATTCAGCGTCTTAGGAATACTACCGTATTTGTCAGCAGAAATTATTTTGGAAATGCTTGATTTTGCTAATAAATTCTGCTGCAAGGGCCTCAAGGATGCTTGCGAGCAAAAGCTTGCTTCTTTTGTGTGTTCAAGGCAAGATGCTATAGACTTCATGGAGTGTGCTCTTGAGCTGGGCTGTTCCATACTTGCTGCTTCATGCTTGCAGGTGCTCCTGAATGAACTTCCAGAGTGCTTGAATGATGAACAAGTGGTTAGGATATTCTCCTGTGCAAATAAGCAACAGAGATCCACGATGGTTGGCAATGCATCTTTCTCCCTATATTGCCTTCTTAGTGAAGTCTCCATGAGCACAAGTGCAACATCGGATGTCACTGTGAGCTTCTTGGAAAAGCTGGTGGAGTCAGCATCAGATTCGAGACAGAAGCAGTTATCCTTGCATCAGCTTGCATGCACAAGGCTGCTAAGGAAAGACTATGCTGAAGCTGAGCACCTGTTCAGTGCTGCTTTTACTGCTGGCCATCTCTATTCGGTAGTGGGTTTGGCTAGATTGGCCTCTCTGAGGGGTAATAAACATTTTTCTCTCAAGTTGCTTGACTCTGTCATGTTATCTCGTTGGCCTCTTGGGTGGATGTATCAAGAGAGGGCACTATATTTGGATGGTGACAACAAGTTGGAGAATCTCAATAAGGCTACTGAGTTGGATCCTACCCTTACATATCCCTATATGTTTCGAGCTGCATCTTTGATGAAAAGGCAAAGTGTTGAAGCTGCCCTGATGGAGATCAACCGGATCCTGGGATTCAAGCTGGTTCTGGAATGCTTAGAACTAAGGTTCTGTTGCTACCTTGCTCTCGAGGATTATAGAGCCGCCTTATGTGATGTCCAGGCCATCCTCACGCTTGCTCCAGATTATCGTATGATTGGTGGTCGGGTGGCTGCGAAGCAGCTGCGTATGCTTGTGATGGAGAATGTAGAGCAGTGGACGACTGCTGACTGCTGGATGCAGCTTTATGATCGGTGGTCATCTGTGGATGATATAGGATCCCTCTCTGTCATATATCAAATGCTGGAGTCAGATGCTGCTAAAGGAGTTCTGTACTTCAGGCAATCTTTGCTCCTTCTCAGGTAACTTAACTAATTTATGTTATTGCACAGAATAATAGTTGGCATAATTCAGTTTGATACAGTCGTCAATAACTGGCATTGTAGATGCTACAGCACATGGTTTGCAATTTTGCATGCCTGGCATGTCTTGCACCTACTAGTGTGTGGATGTATTTGGAATGCCAAGTCAGCTGATGGCTGATCAGCATAGTTGCACATGCCTCCTTTGCTAACTTACATCATGACCTACTTCTTTGGCAGTAATCTCTGGGATGCTAAGATTAATACAATTTCTTTTTTGTTTTCTCCAGATTAAATTGTCCTGAAGCTGCAATGCGCAGCTTGCAGCTTGCTCGTGAGCATGCTGCAAGCCAACATGAACGGCTTGTTTATGAAGGATGGATACTGTATGATACTGGCCACTGCGAGGAAGGATTGCAGAAAGCGGAAGCATCCATTGCAATACAAAGATCGTTTGAGGCATTCTTTCTAAAAGCTTATGCTTTGGCTGATTCGAGTCTTGACCCTTCAACCTCAGCAACAGTTGTATCGCTTCTTGAAGATGCATTACGGTGTCCCTCCGATAGACTTAGGAAGGGTCAGGTAATGGTTCTTTTTCTTCCACAACTTTTTTTTTTCTCAGTTCTACTTAGCTAAACAGACATGCATAATAAGGAGTTGCTGTCCTGTTTCTGCTGTGACATGTTGCAAATGTAGAGATCCAAGAGGTCTTATACCAGAAACAGGAATATAGCCGTAAAATTTGCTTAAGTACGCAAACAAGGGTTTCATCTTGGGCAGTTGGCAAATTATGAAGTGGAACTTTGCTGCCTTGTTTGTTGAGTTGTCTTGAACTCTCGCTATTGCTTTCGTATTATGCATATATGCAGTTGTTCATTTGCCAAATGTCTAGGTTAGATCAGGTGTTTCTGTACTATATTAGGAAGTTAAGATGTCCCATTCATTGTTTGCATTTAGTAATGGGAATGGTGCTCTCATTATAAAGAATGGTTGTCCTGGTTCTCCTAACATGGCAACTGATCAACTGGCATCTTGAGGGCACTCCAAAGGTGATTTGATTTCCTATCAAGTGGCTAGCCTGCTATCTAAGTTAGGACATCCGATACCATCCATGGTACTGGAAATTGCCATTTTTACCATACGGATGAGTGGATCGCCTTTTTCAATAGCTGCTAAAAAGAAATTTATCATTTTTATAGTCACCTTAGCTACATGGACTGAGTGACCAGCCTTTATGCACCAACTTAAGCTGGTAGTTTAAAAATTATTTCTATAGCGCAGCTTGATCCAAGTTCATATATAGATGTATCTGTAGCATTGTAGTTTGAGATGTTCAGAAAGGGTGCATCTTATACATATAATTGTTTAACATCTTATAGGCTCTGAACAACCTTGGGAGTGTCTATGTGGATTGCGGGAAGCTAGACCTGGGAGCTGAATGCTACATCAATGCTCTAAAGATTGGCCACACCAGAGCTCATCAAGGCCTTGCCAGGGTCCATTTCCTTAGTGACAATAGAAACGGTGCATATGAGGAAATGACTAAGCTAATAGAGAAGGCCAGGAGCAATGCATCAGCATACGAGAAGAGGTCTGAGTACTGCGATCGGGACCTAACGAAAGAAGACCTGCAGATGGTCACCAAACTTGACCCTCTGCGAGTGTACCCCTACAGATACCGTGCTGCTGGTAAGCGCTGCTTCCTGCCTAGCATATCTAGTTTTCGGTATGACAGAGAAGATGTGACATGATTACAAGCACCAGCTCCAAAGAAGATTGAAACTTGGGATATAAAATTCTGGTCGCAGTAGTTTAATTTGTTAATAGATCATCTGTGCCCAACTCCCAGAGGTTTGTGCTATTTTAACTAACCAACTACCCCAGTTTCTAACATGAACTGGTAAGAAGTCAATGTTGTTTGCCATATTCTATGCTCAACTTGATCAGTATGTGTAACAACCATATATTTCTTTCAGTTCCTAAATAAGCTCATCTGTTTAATGTTCTCATGCCTCTTATGCTGACGTGGACTCCGGTCTGATTTGGTTCTCAGTGCTGATGGACAACCACAAGGAGAAAGAGGCCATCGCGGAGCTGACGAAGGCGATCGCCTTCAAGGCAGACCTCAACCTGCTCCACCTGCGCGCCGCCTTCCATGAGCACGTCGGCAACATCTCGAGCGCCCTCTGGGACTGCCGTGCAGCCCTCTCCGTGGACCCCAACCACCAGGAGATGCTCGAGCTTCACCATCGGGTGAACAGCCAAGAACCCTGAGCCCATTGTTGTACATACAGGAGCTCTCATAGCCAACAATACCAGTGTATGTTTTATACCATACACAGCAGGTCATTGTAAGGATAGTTGTCATTTAGGTCCCTCCCCAAACCAACCCATTCCTTGTGTCCTTAATTAGATATGTTGTTCATCATAGTGCCCTTTTGTTAGTAAATTATTGTCATTTGTGATTAAGCCTCCTAATTGTATCCTCCATGTGCCCCAGCCCATGCTGCCAAAAAGGTTTATCTCGTGTGTAAATGAAATGGAAAAAGAATGGAGAAGGTTGTGTCAGTGTCGGCTCAAAATTGTCAAACCGTGCAGCTTGCTAATATTACATCGATCGCACATGTGCTTGTTGTCTACTGATTATAAACTGAATAATCAGAGCAGTGTCATATGGATGGATTAGAAAGTGTTCTTTGTTTAGCAGGTATCATCAGTCAGAATTTGCATCCAGTCGGTGCTTCCATGATTGGAGTGAAGACTTTTTAAGGGCTGAAGACTATTGAGTGCAGCATCACTTTCTGAAACTGAATGGTCAACGAATGATGAATCTGGAGGTGTAAATGGAGAGAGAAATTTATGGGATTCCTTTTTCCATAAAAGTGAGCCGCAGTATTAGCTGATGTATGTGACGTTTAGCTGCTCTGATTTGACTCGAGCATCAAGGATGGTTATCTACTTCTGCAGCTGATGCGTCATGGATGATCATGATGATGCTGTATGCAATTATGCTTGCAGGTCCAGGTCTCTCAGACGAATCAGACGACCGGGTAAAAAGCGTATGCAGTTTCAGACTTTCGGCCCCACGCTAAACCTCGGATTCCAATCTGCTGCTGTCCTGGAGCAACTGCGTGCAGGCTACTCGACAAAAATGGACGGCCCGGATGGATCGCTGTGGACGAATGGAATGGCAGGTTTTCAAAATCGATGATGGGTCCATGATTTGGAAGGCATACAGAGGTGGTGTTTTCCTTTGGGTTTTGTTACATGAACAACCCATTGCTTGGTTGGACAGTCTGAGGCCCTGTTTTTTTTTTTTGGCTTCTAAAAGTTGTTTTTCGGTTTTTCTATAGTAACTAACTTTTAAACGGAGTATTTTTTTCAAGATAGTATCTAATAGTTAATTGTAGTACATACTGTACTAACTTTATTTATATTGACAAAAACCGTACGTAAGTTTCTGTTACTCTGTAATATCTAGCACGAACAGCCCAAAAGCCACAAGCCGCAGCCAAAACCCATAAACTCCAACTAAAAAGAACAGGCCCTAAAATCAGTCTAAAAAATATGCATAATTCCATGTTACACTTTTAGCCCGCGATGACTACGGCTAACCCTTCGTGCTGGATCAAAATACGCAAAAAGAAAGGGGAATAGAGGGAGTGCCACACAAAACCTCGCATCCCAAACTACTGTTGCTGGTGACAAAATACGCCCAGAATGACATGTACAATAATATGTTACACTTAACTGACTCAATTAATAGCATCACGCATGTCTTTTTTTTTCTTTCTTCTTGGTTTGCCTGACAATTTCAATAAAGATGATTTCGGTGCCCATCGACATGACGTGCATATGATCTCCATGATTTCTAAAGGTGGATTAGGTAAATGATAGGTGTAACCATCCACCCAGAGATGACAAAGTTTGGCCTTTTTGGCCCGGCGCCCATCATCTACAAATTTGCCAGAAAAACGTCAAGGAAACTCACGTCATGGGTATCGGCCGCCCCCAGCTTTTATGATGGATTTTCAGCAGCAAGCTTCCTGTGAGAGCCACGCGTGAGAAAAAGGGATCTGAATTCGTTGAATCTTTTTTCGGGTGCTACCTATCAGATGGGCATAGGATCGATGTAAGAGGATAAGAGCTTAATGTGATGATAAGCTCTTAGTTCGATCTCCTTCTTGAACACTAAAGGTTTGAGGAGGCCAGCCAAACAGAGCCTTAGATAGTTACTGCGGTGTGCCGTCTATTCGCGGATAAGACTGATACATGTTTAAAAAATTGTGATTTTTAGTTTTTGACTGATTAAAATATTACAAGAAAAATTAAAAAAGTAAGAGACACTCATGCTGAGAAGCCACTCAATTCAAAACGGCTTTTGCAGCAACTCCTACAAACGGCTTACAAAAACCACTTTACGAAGCCACCCAATTCAAAATCCGGTTTTTAAAAACCAAAAGCTAGAAATTGTTTGGAATAGGACCATAGAATTGTTTATCAATTATCAAGATTTTTTTTAAAACCAAAAACAGAAGCTTTATCATTTATTTTAAAAAAAGAGAATACAACACCAACCCCGGAGGAAAAACACCAACACCGAGGCCACAAACCTAGAGCTCCTATTCAGACACCAACAATACCAACAAGGCTAACACCTCGGAGCAATGACAGAACAGAACACAACCCTCACCCAACTTGCAAACAACAAAAAAAATCTTCGTGTTGAAATTTTTATGGCAGCATCTCGGCTCATTTCAAGGGATCGAGTAGCATAAGACCATTTAGCATACACCATATACGACGACAAACTTACGGTGTTACACGGATCAATTAGGGAATATGATTGCCATTTTGACGTGCCATTTCAGTGCAGTCACGAGCCATTAACTCTGAGCTAGAAATCAGAGTCTTCTACTTTAGGTTATACTAGCAGTCTAGCACTATATGCTTTGTACTTGTGCGATGTTAACTGACATCTCTTTTCAGAGAATTGTTAGCTGATAAATCCTAGAATATGAGTGGGAAGCTGGGTGCCAGATTGGAAGGATCGTGAATGTGCCTGAGGTTTGTCGTAGAAAGAAGAGTTAGTTTGGTCTAACAGAAGAAATCGATGGAACATTTTTGCCTGCCATAAAGGTTGCATACTGGTAGACTGCTAGTTGCTCAATGTTGATGTGTCTCATCATGCCTAGCGATCACAGGCTGCTATTATGTGGTCAATAAAACATCTTCTAGAAAGTTTTTTTCAAAAGCGCTTTGGTTATTCTGATTTTATGTTTGATTCCTTAGCATGCACTCTGTTCATTTGTAATTTGATCCTAGCTAGCTTACTTGAAAATACAGAGCGAATGAGGATTAAAGAGGTGGATGTTGGAGTGGTGGCAGTATTTGATGGTCATAATGGAGCTGAGGCTAGTGAGATGGCTTCTAAGCTTTTGCTGGAGTACTTTTTGCTCCATGTTTATTTTCTTCTTGATGGTATATACTCCATCATGTTCAGAAAATCTACTGGAAAATTGACATATAAGGAAGTTACTATTCTTAACAATGTTCTTCACCTGTACAAGGAGGATCAGTCCAATCACAGCGAGGGGTATGTTTTTTTTTGTTTCTATGCTTTATTTATGTTGGATAGCAAGCATGATACTATGGATATGACATGTATTTATTTCGTTTCTGAGTCCTCATGTGAAATAGTATGTACTTTACTCTCGTAGTGTTGATACATCTATATTGTACCTCCAGTATTGCTTATACATGATTATGATGGTAACATCTAAATATATTTTGCTTTTGCCATGTTCGTTGACCTGCGTAATACCTCCGGTATTGCTAGTACATGCCTAGAATTGCCACCCATGCACTTTTCATGTCTGTATAACATTACCCTGCTCCTGCAAGTATGTATGCTGATAGTCTATGTTGATGTTGTATTATCCATTGAATGCTGAAGCAATTTGATTACGAAGGATTAAGAAGATAGTATTGCAACATTCTGATGCAGTCTAATCGTGAATGATTCATTATACCACTAGATCTAACAGTGACTTCTGATGCAGAGTTGATTTTGTTGTTTCCTTTATCTCAAAATGCTATTAAATGTTCACATGACATTTCGAAGGATGCAAATCAGCTTTTCAGGGTTTTTTAGATGTTTTTCAGGGTAATCAAAGTTGCTCACAGTACTGAAAACATGCAGGTCATGTTGGACATCGCCCGCTATTTTAGATCGATCATTTCACATGGAAATTCTGAAGGAATCATTATCGAAGGCAGTTCATGATATCGATTTAACATTCTACAAGGAAAGTGTTATTTTCATCTGCAACATTAAATTGTGCTGCACACGTTCGTAATAATTGAAAAGGATTTCTTTGTATGTATAATGCAGGAAGCTTTAGGGAAAAATTTCGAGTCTGGTTCAGCAATGACTGTGATCTTGATAGCTGATGGCCAAATCATGGCTGCTAATGTGGGAGATTCGAAGTCTTTTTTGTGCTCAGAAAGTCATGCCCCGTACCATCAAAATAGTTAGTTTTTGTTCTTCTATTTTTAAATGAGTTAGTGCTATTGGATGTTGTTTTTGTTGTACTAGATTTTTAAACACTTGTGCTGTGCTGAAAATATCAACTCATACTTACTAGTTACTAAGGTTGTTCTACCCTCCTTGGATCCATGCTTTTTTAGGATCCCAATGTTTACAATAAATCGCATGAGATCTGCTTAGCACTGTTAGGTGACCCACATTGCCTCAGTATGGGATTTGATGTCCTTGCAGATGATGCCACAATACTCAAGTAGCAACATGGGAGAGAATAGATGCACAATGGTAGCAGAAGTCGTGGGAAGGGATCGACAGCTCCGATACCAAGTTGTCATGAACCTTAGTTCATAGGGGGTAAACACCACCAAGAGAATGGTCGGATAACGTCGGCGTAAAAGGAGAGAGAGACTATAGATGAGGAAAATTTTGTTATTTCTCTGCTTGGTTCCAATAGCATGCAGTAGCTCTATTATATAGATGACTCCCCCTAGCAGATAGAATCTAATCTCAATCATATCTCTAACAAATATAGAAACTAATATCATATCTCTAATTATATCTCTAACAAAAGGAAATTAATCTCTAACTCAAATAGAAACTAATCTCTACTTTCTAATAATGAACTGGCTGGACCCAAGGCCCACACCCATGACATTACACCCTCGCGGACTTGCAGCGGCCATGGTTGCAATTCCATGTCGATGAAGTGTAGCGCTTTCGGCTATACGATGCCTGCAAAAGAAGTTTTTTTTACTTCGGTCGGTCAACCGTTTACAAATCACTTCACACACGAACCGACCAACACACGCAAACTGATCGCGACGTCTGGCCTCACCGACGCTGGCGACCGAGCGACAAGTGGCGGCGGCGGGCGGAAGTTGAAGCAGGATGACTCCGGTGGCCTCGGGAGCTCGGCGACCGAGAACGGCAACGTTGGTTGCGACGGCTTCACCGGGCAGACGAAGATGACGCGAGGCAGCAGCGACGGAATCCAGCCGCGGATGGAGGCTGCTGGCCGGATCCAAGCGGAACCAGGCTAGCGGGATCCGGATCTCACGGATCCGGCGTTGGAGTTCGGCGAGAGGCGGCATCGGTGAAGAGTCCGGCTTCGGGGGGAAACCCGAAGTGAGGCAGTGATGCCAGATCCAACGCAGACCTCGGTGGTGGCTACACGGACGGCCTAGTCCATCACGTGCTCGGGAGCGAGGCAGGTCGCAGAGGTCTCGACGACAGCGGTGCGGACGGGCACGGATAGCAGCCGCCCTGTGAAGATTCGGCGAACGGCGACGGGGTCCTGCAGCGGATGGAGACGGTCGGTCGGATCCAAGCGAAACAAGGCCGGCGGGATCCCGATCTCGCCGATTCGAGGCATGGCCATGGAGACGGTGGCACGGGGAGAGGCGACTTGGCGGCGTAGAACGCCGCATCCGGTGGCGCCACCACGGGATGGTCTATCACGGCTGCGGTTCCCGTCAATGGTGGCGGAATCCCGCGGTGATGACGACCGGCGATCCGAGGACGGCGACGGCTGTGGATCTAGGCAGCATCGGCTGTGTCGATCGGCAGAACGAAGTAGGCGACAGACGAGCGCAGCGGCGTCGATCTCAACGAAGGGGACGAGTTCCCGGAGGCAGACGGCGACCTTGATGCGCATGGCGTCGAGGCCACCAGGAGCAGCCCTGCCGCCAACGGCGGCCGAGGAGGATCTCAGCGAGGTCTTGCGGCAGGTGGAGCGGCCCGGGTCAAGAAGAGCGCGGCGGTGGGGGACCAGGTCTGGGACGAGGCGCTGGAGGGAGTTTGCCGGAGGAGGCGGAGGCAAGGGGCCAATCGTCGGGGGAGAAGGAGCGGTTGGACGCGCCCTCGCCGTGGCCAACGATCTTGGCGTGGGGTGCGAGGTCAACCTTGTCCTCCTCGTCGTTGGAGGAAGGCAAGTCGTTGTCTGTCACTTTTGAAGGCTTGGGTTCGGACGCGGTGTTGGAGGGCTTGGCCTTGGACACCGGCGATACGGCTTCAAGCACTCTTGGTGTTGTATCAAGATGCACCTCTGCTCTATGAGTGTGCACTTGTTGCGCCTTCTCTTGATTCGCGACCATCTTCTCCAAGAT